>VXBC01010289.1:310951-342961 GCA_013399945.1 Ploceus nigricollis | reverse complement strand
GGGGTGGAAACTTTCATTGACTGCTAAACTCAGGTATATTTTTCAGGGTGGAAGAGGACGATGATGGAATTTTACTTGTAGTATTAACGTGTGTGTTTTGGAGCTGGATCCAGTTTACAGAATTTAACCTGTTGCCTTTCTAAATAAATTTCTGTTGTTGGTGAATGTATTGTACATAATGGGGGAGGGGGTGGGCCCAGCTTGTAGTGGGCTTAGCACTGGAGGAATCGTTAACTGTTTACAATCATATCACACTGAAATCTTTCAGGATAGGGTGAGGGTTTGGGGGGACTGGGGAGAGATGAGGGAATGTGTGATGGATGACTTGCTGTCCTCCTTCTTGTCCTCTGTAACCAAGACACGACCCCATGGCTGGTTGACTTAATAGCGGGAATTGCTCAGGAGCATAACATGTCCTCCTCTTTCTCTTGTCTTCTTCCTTCTTCCCCTCTCACCCCCACCTCCACCCCTCTGGATCCAGGGCCCGAGTGCACTTCCAGCTCCTGTCATCATGAGGGAACAAGGAAACCAGGACCAGGAATTGAAACCAGGGCAGGACACCCATGGCATTGTCTCTTCTGCTAGTATAGTACCCTTCTCCCTTCCTTTCTGATGGAAGAAATGTGTGCTCTAGAAAACAGAAAATGGCATAACTGGTCATCTAAAAACTTATTTTGGTGAAACCAGTGCAGTTGCAGGTGGAGCAGCACCTATCCAGTAGAACAAATTTTGTGCAAATCTGTACTGCCCTCACCTCTTTCTCTGACCCTAAATCTCTCTGGGCTAAATTCACTTCTTAGCAGCAGTGAAGCAGAAAGTGCCACAAGCTTCCTGAGCACTTTGTTGTCAAGCAGCAGGTCCTGCAGGGCCAGTGGCGGCTTCCATGAGTATAGTGACAGTAATGCACTGGGAAAAACCCTCTGTGCCAGTGCTTGGACAGCCACTTTTCACAGAATTTCATCTGCATTTATTCACATCTTAAAGCTAACAAGCAGTTGATTATCCTTGGGGAAGCTGGAGTAAAATAGGGGAGTTGTTAAGGTATGAGATTGGGCAGCAAGAGCTGCTGGGAGTGTAGCTCTTGTGAGCAGGCTGCTGGTTGCACTGGGAGAGGACAGTGGTTAAAAAGAGGATGTGCCAAGGAGTGGGACACAGTATGGCAGCAGAAGAAGGACAGAGCAGCATGCCCTTTAGTCTGTGCTACCAGCTAGAGGAGGGATACTGTCTCCAGTTTCTGGAGAATTTTTCTGTCTGCTTTCTTATTTTGGATGGTGCCATCACCCATGTCTTTAGCTGGATTGCACCAGGATGCATGACTGTACTGCCTTTGTCCTGCTGTGCAGATCTACCACAAGCTGGCAGAGCTGTTCAAGTAAATGGCAGGTAGCATCTGACTGAGCCATTGCTCCTTCTGTCCTAAGCTTTTGGAAGAACAAAAAGCCTAAAAGATGAGAAATATTCTTTCCTGAAATAGTTGGGAAAAGGGAGGACTGCCATGTTAGTGCTCAATGAGCCTCACTCATTCTCTGTTGCTGCAGTACTTTTGNTTTCCCGAAGATGCCTACAGCAACCATGTCCCGGGAAGATTTGACATCACAAAAACCATCAGCATTGCCTCTGGATCAAGTAAGGGCTGCTAGGGAGAGCAGAGCTGAAATGCAAGTCTTTCTCCTCCCAGCGGTTAAAGGATTGAGGTGTTTGATGAGGGTGGGAAGAACTGGAGGAAGCTGTGAACTTGGGCAGATCACTCGTGTTAGCTTTGAACCGGTTGCATGCAATCACGAGATTATTCCTTTCTAAAGCTGCCAGTTAAAGCCTCCAACGCTTGTTCTTCCTCTTCCAGAGCTAGGCCAAGAAAGGACAGACTTCATGAAGACGAAAGCCACACATGATTTGGACAACGGAGAGGAGGGGCAGGCCTTGCTCCCACCCTCCCCTCGCCCGAGCAGCGTGGAGCTTCACGGGTCTGTGGAACACGGTGCCGTGCCGGATTTTGCGCTGGAAACCCGCAGTGGTGCTGGGCCCCAGCCAGCCGAGCAGCTGGCTCGCCGTCGCAGGGCACCCCAAACTAGTGGCTTTCCGTGACCGGAGACTGCGTCTCATTCAGGGTTTGAGGGATTTTTCGGGTGGGGAGGNCTCCTCTTTCTCTTGTCTTCTTCCTTCTTCCCCTCTCACCCCCACCTCCACCCCTCTGGATCCAGGGCCCGAGTGCACTTCCAGCTCCTGTCATCATGAGGGAACAAGGAAACCAGGACCAGGAATTGAAACCAGGGCAGGACACCCATGGCATTGTCTCTTCTGCTAGTATAGTACCCTTCTCCCTTCCTTTCTGATGGAAGAAATGTGTGCTCTAGAAAACAGAAAATGGCATAACTGGTCATCTAAAAACTTATTTTGGTGAAACCAGTGCAGTTGCAGGTGGAGCAGCACCTATCCAGTAGAACAAATTTTGTGCAAATCTGTACTGCCCTCACCTCTTTCTCTGACCCTAAATCTCTCTGGGCTAAATTCACTTCTTAGCAGCAGTGAAGCAGAAAGTGCCACAAGCTTCCTGAGCACTTTGTTGTCAAGCAGCAGGTCCTGCAGGGCCAGTGGCGGCTTCAATGAGTATAGTGACAGTAATGCACTGGGAAAAACCCTCTGTGCCAGTGCTTGGACAGCCACTTTTCACAGAATTTCATCTGCATTTATTCACATCTTAAAGCTAACAAGCAGTTGATTATCCTTGGGGAAGCTGGAGTAAAATAGGGGAGTTGTTAAGGTATGAGATTGGGCAGCAAGAGCTGCTGGGAGTGTAGCTCTTGTGAGCAGGCTGCTGGTTGCACTGGGAGAGGACAGTGGTTAAAAAGAGGATGTGCCAAGGAGTGGGACACAGTATGGAAGCAGAAGAAGGACAGAGCAGCATGCCCTTTAGTCTGTGCTACCAGCTAGAGGAGGGATACTGTCTCCAGTTTCTGGAGAATTTTTCTGTCTGCTTTCTTATTTTGGATGGTGCCATCACCCATGTCTTTAGCTGGATTGCACCAGGATGCATGACTGTACTGCCTTTGTCCTGCTGTGCAGATCTACCACAAGCTGGCAGAGCTGTTCAAGTAAATGGCAGGTAGCATCTGACTGAGCCATTGCTCCTTCTGTCCTAAGCTTTTGGAAGAACAAAAAGCCTAAAAGATGAGAAATATTCTTTCCTGAAATAGCTGGGGAAAGGGAGGACTGCCATGTTAGTGCTCAATGAGCCTCACTTCTCTGTTGCTGCAGTACTTTTGCCTCTGATGAGCTGTGTAGGGCCAAGGCATTTTCCAAGCCTAACAGGAGTTAAAATTCCTTGTGTGATTGCACAAGTGTGCTTCCAGATGCAGTTCTTACCCACTGCTGCAGCCAGCCTGTGAGCTGTAGCAGCAGGCTGCTTAGGCCAGGCAGTTGCCTGGGACATCTGTCAATGTACTGTGAATGACTTCCAATATCTATCTACAGATGCCATTACATTAGGAAAGGGAAGGTGGGATTTTTGCTGTGGTTTTTTTTGCATTTGTATTCATCTGTCAGGGAGCAATTGTGACTGGTGGATTGATCTAAACTGGAAGAGATGGTCCTGAAGGTTAACCTTTGACTGAGAAATGGGTAACTGCTTTCCCCAGCCAAGAACATTATGTTATGTCTCTTCCAAATTTGTCCCAAATCTGGCTCATCAGCTGGCAGTGGTTTTCAGAGGTGCCCCATCTGCTCCAAAAGGCAGGCCTAGATTTTTCACTGAACAGAGCCATGGAAACAGTAGTAGATATTAATGAAAAATTGTGCAAGTATAACTCCTCTTTAAGACAACAAACCTGGGACAAACACAGTTGCTTCTCCTTGTACAACAGTCTTTACTTCACTGTAGATATAAAAATAATTGGAAATAATAGATTTAAAAACAGAGGAACTGGGAAATATAACTTGTAGCAAAGCATTGAAAACTCTGGAAATGTGAATGTAGGTTCTGCAAAGAAGCCTTGCCATGCTTCAGCCTGTCTTCTGTATCACAGCCAGCTGAATATTTGAATGGGCCTCTCATTCAGCCCATTGGGAACGTGGCGGAACAGGAGGTTTTCAGATACTATAAAAACTCTCCAAGCAAGCTGAAACACACTTCAGCTGGAACTGGCACTGAAAACATGGTTCTAGTGGTCATGGCCTCTGGATGAGTACCAAGCCTCAACCAAAACAGGAGACAACTAAGGAGGGCAAGAATTGTTTGTGGTCTGCCTGGAGAGGGTAGTGCAGTGTTAGACAGTGATAGATACCCTCACCTGACATGAGGCAAATCTGGGAGAAGGGTTTGACTTGCAGGTGTGGAAGACAAAACCAAGTATTGAAGCTGACTCCTCTGGAGGGTTTCTAGGTAAATGGCTTTTGATGTAGTCAGTAATTTTTATTAAAGTGCCTAACGAGCTGCTGTTGTGAGGACAGATGGTTTTTGTTAGAAAAGTACTTATAAAGAACACAGGGAACTATGGCTGGGCTTTCCTGAGGACAGGACACGCTGAGGTGGAGAGATGCTGGTGGAGTCTTAGATCTGAGTTTCCAGACTTTTGAATGTTTTGTTCATAAGTGAGGGCTGGGGGTTTTTCTTTCCCTCTTACAATATCTAAGGGATCCCCTGAAAATCAGAGCCAAATCTAGCTAGGTACAATCTGAGCAAATCACTGAAAACTGACTCCCCTCAGAGGACACAGCCCTGGGAGAGGATTGTTGGGCTGGAATACTCATGCAAATGTAAGGAGGAACAGATAATGTGAATTTTATTATTTCCAAACCATGCTGCTTTGTAGATATTGTGGAAGATAGGTTTGAAGGATTTAGAAGAGTAGCATTGCAGCTGCTTATGTGCAGAGTGGTGTTTTGTGCCATGAGTTGGCTTGCAGTGCAGGAGAAGTGTAGCTGCACTTTAAAATAACATGGCTTTTGAGTGCCATACTTGTGCCACTATCTTAAATTTTTAACACAATGCAGAGAAACTCCAGTGCATTCCCCAGCATTGTTGTAGTACAGTATATTACCAGGTGTGGTCCTTTTTCAGAAAGCATCCTGACTTTGCAAAATTTCCTGTAGCTATTACTTTTCCCATCTGGAGGATGTGTTTTGCTATAATTACAGATTTCATGTTAATACATAGAACAATTATGAAGTTGACCATGCTCAAGCACGACAGAAATTTCCGATGTTCTCAGAAGAGCTTTGTATGCTACTCTACCTTTTTAGCCTCTTGCTCTCCCTGCCACTTCCTCCCTTCTAAGTGGTGTGTGGTGTTCCCAAGCTCCCTAGATGTCAAGTTGCCTTTGCAAAGGCTGTTGTATAAAATCCCCCTGAGACTCTGAATCTTTGGGCATCTTAGGTGATACGGGCCCTGGCAATTCAGCTGGAAAGGGCAGTCACCGAGGCTTCCCTGTGACTTTTAGCAAACTTAGAAGTTTGCAGTCTATAAATTCCATGGTGTGACCCACCAAACCACCCAGTAGCAATCCAAAGCACCAGCCTGCAATGAGGAGGACAAAAGAGGAAAGTAAATTTGAAGCTTCAAGGCCCAACTGGTTTGATTTGTGACTTTGAGGTACACAGAGACACTTTTCTTGGAAGCTTCTGATTCTTTCTTGTCTGCCAAATGCCTTTCCCATGCAGACTTTCCGAAGCAAATCGCCTGTGTATATTTTTGTAAGTGTGGTTTCTCAGGGTCTTGGAGAGCTATCAGCTTTATGATGTCTTATCTGAAAGCAAGTCACAGAGGCTGTCTTTCATTCTGCTGACTGAGGCAGCTCCCCTGCAGGTTCTCACCCCAACACTTCTCCATTTAAAATGAAAGTATAATTAGAAAACAACCTTTCTTTATTTTCTCCACTGATCCCTGTCAGGCTTTTGTTCATCTCTCTGTTCAAACAGGGTGGTTTCTTTGTTCTTGATGGCTTCGTTCTGCATTCCTTTTCTGAAAAGACTGTGTTGCTGTATGCTCTGTGGAATTTCAGAGAAGGTGCTGAAATGAGTGACAGGCTTGTGGGGTGGCTTGGAGAAGACCAGCAGTGGAATCTGTGATGGTGTAGTTGGTCCTGGTTCCCCTTTGCTGCAGAGCAGCCATGCAACTGGGTCTGCACTTAATCAGAGCAACCCCTTAAAAAGTTTTCATTGTGGTGCAATGTGGCATTCACATTCTCTGAACAGAGACACATAATTCTCTCTCTCAGGATTTTTCCTGGAAAAGCACTGAGAGAAGAAGAGAAAACAATTCTTATCCCTGCACTTCTCCAGGAAAAATCCTGAGAGAGAGAATTATGTCTCTCTGTTCAGAGAATGTGAATGCCACAGTGCATCAGTGGAGGAACAGAAGAGTTTGCTCTTGCAGAATTGCTGTTTCGCTTTAAGGCCGGTGCTGGTGTTTGCAGAGCAGCTGTGTGAGTGCCAGGTCCTTCCTGCAAGGCCAGGACTGAGATAGCAGGCTGTGCAAGGAGGGCTGCAGCTGCAGCCCCTGTGAGCTTTAAGAGCCTGTGCTTATTGTAGGGAGAGAGCATCTCAAAGGTTGCCCTTGAAGCCTCTCCCCATCTGTACCTTTTTAACATGGATAGGGGCGAGCACGCTGCGAAGGGGAACTCTTTTAACCAGCACATAATGAACTGTGCCTTCTGGTTCTCACTCTGCCCACCTCCCACTCTGAAAAAGAGCAGGGGAGGGACCCATTTCCAGCTGTCTCCCAACAGGAGCTCCTGGGGACAACCAGGGCAAGGGCTCAGTCCATCCCTAGGCAGGGAAATTCAGGACAGGGTTTAATGGATTTGAAACTAGATAGTAACATCCAAGCACACCTTTGAAGTGAGCTGTGCTGTGCCCTTCCCTTTTTGATCACTGTCTCGCCTTGGCTGACATGCAGGATTTGAGAGACCGTGGAGCATTTTGTGGATCTAACGCTGCTGGTCTTGCATTGACTGAGGGCTTTTTTCCTTCATTTGCAGCCATGGCCTAGATTTCTTTTGGCAAAGGTCTTCCTCTTTTTGAAACATGGATATCAAAGTGAACAGTGCATCCAGGAGAGAGCTATGTCCACCAGGGAAAGAGGGGACCAAGGATTAATTAGGACTGAGGCTTAATTGGGATTTTCACCAACTCTAGCAAGTCCCTCTGTCCTTTGCCCCTTTTATTTGGAAACACTTGGCTCACTTAGGATAAGGGCAGTAAGTGTAATATCTTCTAAATAAAAGCAGAACTGACTCTGTGTGAGCACAATTCCCTTGTTGTGAACAAAGTCAGACCAGAGAGCCACTGGGGACTCCTCTGGGCACCAAATGAGTGAGAGGCCTGCAGACACGTGGTGCACTCAAACGCTGAAACATGGCAGGGGAGCAATCTTCCTTTCCAAAGCCAGCCAGGCAGCTACAGGAGCCCAGGCCTCAACTCTTAGTCTGGAAAGTCCTCTGATTCCCTTTTGTATCATATGCCAACACTTCCCCTCTCCTTGCTTCCCAGCTTTCAAGCCTCTTTCCCTCTGCTGGCTTCACTGCAGTTGGTGGCTGTCAATGGCAGAGATGAAAGCTCGCTGCCCACGCGAGCACAAGGGCACAGGGCTGGCCCTGCCAGCTGCCTCCTCTGCACACACACAGACAGCAGGTGGGGAGGGCACATTTACTCTCCTAATGAAATTGGGGTGTCCTCTTGTGTGCCCCTGGGGTTTGCCACCCAGGCACAGCGGTGTCTGTCCATCTGCCAGAACAAGGATTTGCTCCTGGTCCCAGTGCAGGGCTCCCACACGTGATCCTGGCATGTCTACCTCCAGGAGGGTTTAAGTTAAAAATCCCTGGGCATATACTGTGTACAGCTGTGGAAACTCTTGTCTCTCCTCCTTGATGGATCAACGAACGCTGCTGCCTGATCTTTTTGTGAGCAATAATAACATGCAGCAGTGCAACTTTGACCTTCCTTTACTGTTTTAGGGCTAAGGTGGCTACGGAACACACTGGAGGGGTCTTCACAGTCTCAGTGGGAAGCAAGGTGCTCTCTGTGGCCCTACATTTTATCATGCCATGTTCCTGCTTTCCCAGAGACTGGTGGGTTGATTTAGGTAGCTATGACAGAGCTGGTTGCTGCTTCTGTGTTTGGGAAGGGAGCAGTTGGGTAAAGTTGAGCCTCATCCATCCATCCATCCATCCATCCATCCATCCATCCATCCATCCATCCATCCATCCATCCACAGAGCAGAGCACATGGAAGAGGGGCGGGTGGACCACTGATTTAATGCCTCTGGGGGAGGAGAGTGACCCACTGCTGCTTCACTTGGCATTGCTGGGGAAGGAGTGGGGGAGCCTATGCCACTACATCCATTCATTTTTCTGAAGTTGGGTAACATTGGGGTTGTTTTTGTATTATTGTAAGTTTGTAAAGAATGTAATCTGTCTGTCGGGGGCACAAGGAGAAAACGGGGGCCTTTCTCTTTTTGGGTGAGGCTGTTCTTATGTTGCTGTGCTTTTTGTTGTTGGGCAGGGAGGGCTCTAGTGGCCATGGGGGCAAAAGCCTGGCCCTTGTCAACGGCTTGCAGCTGTCCCAGGGTGACAGGAGGGTGAGCTGAGGCTGCTGCAGAGACCTCCCACACCAAGCTGTGAAAATGCCTCTGCCTGTGTCCCTCAGTGGGGGAAATCTGACCTCTGCAGTGGGACTCTGTACTGGCATGTTTTGCTGGGTGTGCTGGGATGTAACCCTCGAGGACTGGGCTTGCTTGTCCTCAGCTCAGTTGGAAACTGGGGGAACAGCCCATGCTGTTCAGGAAAGGTTGGGCTGGATGGGCTCAGTTCATCAGCTCGAGAAGGAGTTCATGCTGGAACTGCTCATCCCAGCACGTCTGTCCCCAGCAGGGCCTCAGGGGCTGCACCTCTCCATCACCTGCAGCCCAGGAGCCCCCGCCTCCCTCCCCATCCTGTAGAGCACAGTGTCAGGGATCCTCTTCTCTCTCCTGCTGCTGCAAAGTTGTGTGAACTTTCCTGGTCAATACTGGAAAGGGGAATGCTATTTATTTTTATATTGTGTATATTTTGTCTTGGTCTGCTGATTACCTTTGTTCCCCAAGAGCGACAGTTACCTCAATAGTTAGTTTAATACTGTGTGTTGGGTAATTTTTTTAAAGAACTTTTTTAAAATCTTGATCCTTGGAGGTCTGTAGATTTTATTTCCATATGAATTGGTTATTTTGTATAAAGTATGTTCTTAAAATAGCAATCACCCTTGCTGTATGTGTGTTTTCTTGTCTCCTGGATGGTCTCCCTCTTCCTTTGCAAGGGGAAGCGGATGGGGGTGGGCGGATAACACAGAGGGCTTTTTTTCAGAGGGACAAAGCCCTGGACTGCAGTCAGACACCGTTGTACCACCTGTAATCCATTTACAAGAGAGCACCTGGAAAGCTAATCGGGATCATTTCCCTTTCAGGAGCACAGCTGTCTGCCTGTGAACAACCCAGCTGTGGAAATGGGATGATGTCACTGCTTTCCCCCCAAAGTCCCTGGTGGGCTGTGGGCTTTTCTGCAGCCCAGGTGTGCTGGGAAGCCTGCCTCTCTCCCCAAAACACACCGTGCTTTTGGGGCACAGGTAGTCTGTGCCTCCACACCCACGTCAAACCTCTCTGCTTTACAAGTGGTGACTGCCCTGAATGGAGCCCATGGAGTGGTGCTGCTGAGGAGGAGCTGATGTAACCTCTGTGACTCCCCTTTGTGCTGGTTAATGATGGCCCTCAGGGGCTGGAGGAGGAATGGAAAGCCTTTCCAGCCCGTGTGTGGTGGTCCAAATGAACATTGGGCCCAAAAGGGCACTTGCTGTTTGCTGTTTATTCAATCTCCCATGTGAGATGGGGCAGGGGTCGCAGCTCTCCCAACAGGGAGTTGTTCAAAGACAGCTTAGCTCTTTCTCAGCAGCTATCAGCATCACAGCCAGGCACTGGCCATACTGTTTCCTGCTGGAAAGTGCCTGCTCTAGGTGCTTGCACTTGGCCATTGCACAGCTGCTCCCTGAATAAATAGCTTGCTCAGTTCTGCTGATTCGGCAGCTTTACATTAGGACAAAATTAAGGTGATTTTCCTTAAAAGCTGGTGCCAGCAAACAGAGGCATGTGGGGATGAACAGCAGAAGGATGGAGGCACAAAGGCTCCCAGGTGCATGCTGCAAGCCTTTTCCTTCTCCTCCTCAGCTCCATCCAGTGAAATCTCCCTCTGTTTCCTCCAGGGCTGGTAACAGACGCTCATATCTCCTGCCAAAACAGCCCTGCAGCGTAGCCTGCTTGCTCCATGGGCTCCATCTGCCCCTCCTGTGGGATTCTCACTAGGGCTGGGGCAGCTCCCAAGCTGAGCACGCTCTCCTGGCTCTCAGCACCAGAGCTGCCTCTGCAAAGAGATGCCCAGGAGACATTTTTCCATGGTGCAGGACTCCAAACTCGCTGGCCAAGCCAGGGGCCAGCATCTTTTCTGGCCAAAGAAGCTCACAGGAGCACATGTAGGCAACTTCTCGTCCTGGGCCTTTGGAGGAGCCTGAGATGTGATCTGCTGCACCCTGATGACATCTTCAGTACCCCAAACCCACCAGCCAGGTGCCAGAGCTGCCCCTGCTGTCCAGGGCAGGCAGATGGAGTCAAACATCCCAGCAGGGCTTTTTCCAGCATAGCTGCAGCTCCAGGCCCTGCAAAGGTTTCTGAGGACCTTGGCTCCTTGTTCCTGGGGAGGATGAAGGGCTGCTCTCTGTCACGTATCCCCCTTCCCCTCTCCCCTCCACAGGGGCCAGAGTTTGGGGAGACAAGAGCAAGCTGTCCAATTTAGGGAGGGGAGGAATTGGGTCACCCTATCAGTCCCAGGAAGTGTTTGGGTCAGAGGGGATTGGCACAGGGAGATTTTTAATCCTGGGGCTAAGCCAGCACAGAGTGGAGTCGGCACTAATTGGAACCAGTCCTGGGGAAGGGGCAGATGGAGAGTTGCTCCTCTTAGAGCTGCCTTGCAGCCCAGGCAAAGACAAAGCTTATCTGTGCTATAGGAAATGCCTTGTCCTGATCTTGACAAGATGCTATCACGAGTGTAACAGGCAGTGTCAAACCAAGCCACGTGTCCCTTTATTTTTTTCTACCTTTCTTTCTACTACTATCCACAATTCTTGATTCTCCTCTTTCCTGGGCTGGCAAAGCTACTCCCACCCCCTTGTACAAAGAGAGCTTTCCTGAGCTCTTAGGCTGAGGCTTTAAACTCTCTCTCTCTAGCCTCCTTCTCCCTGAGAACAGGGATGCTTCCCAAACACAGCTTTTTTCCCAAAAAAAAAGCCATTTCAAAAAACTCACTTGTTCATGTAGGCTTGAATTGGGGATGGATTTGATGAATCAGTTTCAACAGGGACCAGTTTAGTGCCCAGTTTGGGTGTGGAAATAAATGGCAGCCACTCACTCCCATGAAGGGGCAGACCCTGGGGAAAGATCTGATTCCAGGCAGGCTTTGCTACAGCTGGAGGATGATGCAGCTGTAATGGAGCTAAATGCAGCATTTTGGAAATGCCTAATGGTGAAGGAAGAACCAGAATGTCTTTGGCATGATCAGTGGTCTTTTGGGGTTTTTTGGGTTTGGGTTTTGTTGGGGTTTTTTGGGGGAGAAGGTGTTGGTTGGTTTTGTGTATTTCTCTAAAAAATAAAACATCTTGCAGGTAAAGTTCCCATCTTGAATTTTCTCGTTAGTCACCACACTTTAGTGTGGGAGAGACTACCTCACAGAAAGGCTAGGACTAGGACATTTGGGATAGCTCAGGAAGACTCAGTTTTAGGCTAAAACAAATTATTTCTTATTGCAGAAATGTTCACTTATAGGTATTAGGAAAAATAAATGCACTCATAGTTAAAAATTTTTATTTTTTCCCCCCCCACATTGAGATGTAAAATGCAACTTCTCCAAGCAGACAGGGATCTCTCAAAGGGTGGGACCCTGCTGTATCTCCTCCAGCTGCAGTTTCTGCTTGGTGGAGAAGTCAGAGGCACAGGAGGGCAAAGCAAAGCCACTGGCCTGGTGGGGCAGTTCACTCCTGCCCGGTGAGAGTGTACCTGACCCCCTTGTTCCCAGCCTTGAGCTTGGTCTGAGCTGCAGGGTTGGTGCCTGGATGTTTATACACTCACAAAAGGAGTATTGGCATCTCCCAAGTGCTAAAATAAAAGCAAACTTGTTCTGAACCATAACAAGAGCCCCCAGATGGGGATTCCCAAGGGCCCTTTTTTGCCCAAAGACAGAGAGGTTTTGCTGGAGGAGAGGGAGGAGGTGAGAAGGGGCAGTGGCCGGGCTTTGCCATGGGCTGGGGCAGCGTTTCAGGGCTGCTCCCTCCTCTTCTGTCAGCTCCCGGAAGCCTCATGGCCACTTTTTAAAATTCCTTTCCCAAAGAGACTGCCAGGGTGGAGGGATCATAAAGAGTTCACCCCCTCGTCACGAATGCTCCCGTTCTTCCGGGGCCGGTGGGCAAAAGTTGTTAGCAATTTCCTCGGGCCATGACCTTTGTTTTGACCATGGCAGAGGAGGATTGCAATCCATCAAAGCCTGGCCTGGCCTGGGGAGAGGCTGAGCAGAGAAGGGGGAGCCTTTAGGAGGGGCAGGGGGCACAAGGACACGGCTTTGCCCCTCAGGTTTGGTGAGGAGGCAGGGGGGGATGCCTCGCTGCTGGCTCAGCTGGAAACTCAAACTTCCCAATGTGGGATCCAGGGAGGGAAACTTCGCAAGAGAAATTTGAGAGTTTGCTTTCATTTTCTTTCCCAAGAGGGACACTGGATTACAATTTACTGCATCAGCAGAGTGGGGAAAGATGTCCTGCAGAGTTTGTGCCCAGAGCCAGCCCTGCAGACCAGCCGGCCGCATCAGCACCTAATTCCAGCTTGGGCAAAATGGGACATGCCAGTGGATTTATAACCTCCCAAGTCCCAGCCCCTATTGATCCCTGGCTTTTCCAGGCTGCATGGGTTTTTGGAAGATCCCACAGGGCTGTGTTTTGTTAGGAAAATCAGCGGCAAACTAGAACTCCCCCCTGGGAAAGGGCTGGCTCCCACAGACACCTGCCTCTCCACTCAAGTTCCCAGGGGGGCAATTCATCCCTGGAGCATCCCTGGTGCTCCCCTGCACCCTGGTGTCCCCTTTGAAGACATACCTGCATATGAAACAAATCTCCCCGGAGGATATGCAGCCTGTGCATACCAGTCTGCTCTGCTTTCCTTGGCTGCCTGCCCCTGCCTCCCTCCCTCTGATCCCTGCCTCCCCAGGGAAATGCATCCTACTGCGCTTCCCGGCTGTTAAATACAGATTCCCTTGGGAAGTTCCTCTGTCAGTTATCCCCCTGATGAGGCCCTTGCAGAGCACCTAGGTTTTGGGGTCAGCAGGGAGGGTTGCAATGTTTCACCTGTCCCCTTTGTAACACCAAGCATGGCTTTGTAACACCCAGACCTTCCTTTCCAGCCCAATCACTTGCATGACAACCAGGGCAGTTTTTTCCCCAGGAAGCAGCTGTGTGCTCACTTCCAGGCACAGCAGGGCATGATATGGAGAAATGTCCTGCTTATTTCCTTGTTTGACAAAGATCTGTTGAGCTTAGGGAGAAGAAGAGAAAGGAAAGAACTTTTTACACCTCAGACTGAGAACCTGAGGCTGTGTGAGGTAGCTCCTTGGACGGGGAGGCACACGAGTCCCCCAGAAAATCTGGAGAAGGCAATCCAGACCTCTCTGTAGGAATGATCCTCTGCTCACATGTCAATTGCTGCTATGCTTGATAGCCTGTGTGCCTGAATGCCCACACCACTTCCCTCTGCATCTGTACTTTGTCTGCCTGACTCACACCAAGCCCAAACCTCTCTCTGTCTGTGTGGGGTTTGATGTCTGTGACATCCCCCCACACCGTGACCAGTTGTACACTTTGTACACTGGGTGTTGACCCCAGGCCTGTTGGCATTTAGCATCTGCCACGACCGAAACACTAAGCACAGCCCTCCTTGTCACCCTGTGTCCCGTGCCCGTCTCAGAGGGCATGCCATCTTGTCTGGGCTCAGAGCACCCATTCTCAGGCCTCGCTGAAATTAAAGCCCCAAAGGCCGCTCTCCTTTGCCCAGGCCCTGCTCTGCTGCTCTCCCTGCAGCCCAGACCCCTCTCCATGCCAGGGCCACAGCTCCACGTGGCTCAGAGAGGTCTGAGGGGCTAAAGCCGGGCACCAAGGCACTTGCCCCGGGCACCCGTGGGTGTGGGAACGGCGAGGAGCCGGGGCCGGAGCCCAAGCGCCTGCCTTTCCAGCAGGGCTGCTGCCGCCTGGGTGCTTTGAAGGAGAGGGGCCGTGGAGCCTGGGAAACAGCAGCAGGCTCTGGGTGTGCATCCCCCTCTCCCAGGCACGCCTGGCTCTGGGCCTGCCCCACAGGATGCCCACGGAGCAGATGTTCAGGGAGATCAAAGGGGCTGCTCGCTGCATCCTCCCGTTCACGTGTGTGCACACCCAAGAGACTCCTAATGCTCTCTATCTTCTCTCCAAGATATTTTCCTTCCCTTCCTTTGTTTGCTTTCCAAAGCCCCATTTCTTCTTTGGCACTCCCAGCAGGGGAAGGCACCCTTTGCTCCCACTAACCACATCCAGCGGCAGCGGGGGAGCCGGGAATGCCTCACGGGTTTTCTGCCCTTCTTCCCTGCCTCTGGCACTTGGGGCTTCTTGGGTGGGAGGCACAGGGACCTGTCACCCACCCTAAACCTCCTACCCACGATGGCTGGGAGGAGCTGAGGGGTGTCACAGCTTCCCACAGTGACCAGGAAACCCCCTGGAGATGTCTGCCTTTGCCCCCTGCAAATTCCTGCAGCCCTCTCATCCTCTCGTAGTCCTGGGGGAGTTTCTCAGCCTCTGCTGAAGTCCTGAGACCCCTGTGGATGCACTGGGTGTGATACAACACCTCTAGCACAGGGGTTACTACTGTTCACCAGCATGGAAAGCCTTTTTGGTACATCACAGGTCTCCAAAGTGAGGTGCATGCAGAAGAAAACACTGTTGGGGTGCTGGAGGAGAATACAATTTGCACTATTAATAAATAAAAAATATTTATTTCATATTTATATAATGCTTTTTTAATTTCTAGTTTTGTTATGCTTTATAATATAATTAGTACAGAGTACCTGCATATAATTTATAAATCAACATATTTATTTGGGGCATATGCCCCTGGTATGTTTTCTACTTTTACCAATATGGGTGCACAACCAAAAGGGCTGGCTCAAGTTACCAGCCAAAGGGTTAAAATCAAAGCAAGAGGTGAAGCCTGAATGCCAGAAACCCTCTCAGCAGCATGGACACCTCTTTATGGAGATAAAGTAGCCAAGCTTTGGTGAGCTCCAAGGTTTTGCTCCAAGGGTTTGCCTCTCTCCTTTTTTGACCCCTAGCACAACACAGCCGGAGACCTTCCAGCCACTACATGTAGCTGGTGCTCCATGAAAAAGGGAAATACAGGATGAAAAATGAATGGTTAGCACAGAGCAATAAAACCATTCAGATGCAGGGAGATATGGTAGCAATGTATTAAATGGGGAACAGAAAAAAAAAGCCAGATGGTTGATCCAATTTACTTTACAACTCCAGATGACTTCACAGAGGTCACTTGGTGAAACTGAAAGGCAAATGCTTCAGCTTGGATGAAAGCAAACAGCTCATGCCTGCCAAAGTAGAGCAGAGGAGACGAGGAATGCTGCAGAATGGCATTGACAGAGCTGGAGAAGGAACATTTTGAAAGGTTTTTAATAGGTTATCACCTTTAGCCTGCATTGCAGCTGTAGCCACTTCAAATGCCAGGGTTTTAGAGCATGAGTGATGAACTGCTCATGCTCTTCATCAAGAGCACCCAGAACAGCAGCACTTCCTGCCACACAGAGGTGGGATGTGGATGTCTTCAGTGTCAAAATTCTCATATGCCCATTCCTAAAGTCCAGCAACTCAGCAGTCCTGTCCCACAGAGCCCACTGGTGGTGGGAAGTCACCCAGGCAGCAGGTGAAAGGAGCCTCCCAACTCCTGGTGTCCCAGCCCTGGCTAGTGATGATAGCCAAACACTTCAGAGTGTTTGGAGCTGAGAGCAGGAGCATGGAACAACTGTCTGTGCTTGAACTGCTTTATTTCTTGTGCATGTGGGGAAGACCATCATAATTTAATTTTTTAGACATTACTTTCTTGTGCTGCCACCCAAACGCTGCTTTGGGATTAACTTCTGGCACATTGCTGCTGGAAATGAGGCTCCTCTCTCCTTCTGCAGCCCTCTGAGGAGAAGCACCAGCCTTTCTCCAGAAGATGTTCCAAAAAGGTTTTGTCTGTAACCAGCTGAGTAAAAGTGGCCTTTGCAGGGAAAAGGAGTTGCAGTGGCACTGCAGGCAATGGTCCCAAGAGAGCAAGGTAGAGACTGTGCACATGGGGATGAAAGAAGTTTTGCAGAAGATAACTGCCCCTCTCAATACCAGGAATACTTCAATGCATTGAAGTATTGCTGTCTCCCTTACTTGTGCTCAGTTCTCCAGCCAAGACAGCTGCTCCCTTCTCCTGCCCACTCCAGCCACGTGTCCAGGTGCTGTCTCTGTGTTTGGGACCCTGCAGCCACAGGGGAGAGCTGAACAGCCCCAAGGCTTGCACCCAGCTCGGGTCTGTGCAGCCACTGGGTGCTCAGGCAGTGCATACGTGGGCCAGGGGCTGACTGGGAAAAGGAGCTGATCTCCTGCAAACCCTCTTGGACACAGGAAGGAAAAACAGCCTCTAGAAATGCTGAGGGGGACCACCCCTGATAGTTTCTTTGCAGTCTCTCCCAACAGATGAGCCTTGAACTACCTAAAATAACGTGGTAGCCTTGATTTCCACAGCTTTTGATTTCCAGCATGTAACAAGGGCTGGGAAATGACATTTTTGGCACATTGTCAGTATGATTTTAACCCGAGAATGCTCCTGTACAGATGTTTTTCTTGCTTTCTCTAAAGCAAAGCCAAAGACACAGTATGGGATGCTCTGAATGAGATGCCTAGGAAGACAGATTTGGGGTTTCCCAGCCAGCTCTACTTTGGCTGAGAGCAGCAGGAACATCCCAGCCCTGGAAGGGCCTTCTTGTCACGGCCTGTTCCCTGCAAACATGTTTGAGAGGCAGGATGGGGCCCCCACCTGCCTCTCTGAGCTGCCTGTATCAAACAGCACACCCAGCCAAACCATGCCGAAGTCTGCCTGGGCTCTTGCTTAGGGCTAAACACCTTTTGCCAAGTTGCTTTACTGCACTATCAAGCCTCTGCTCCCCAGAGTAACAGCTCAGAGTTCACTTAACTAAAGAAAATTTTTTGCTTTGAATTTTCCCCTGGGGTGGTTCACTTTTATTTCCCAATTTTTCTGTTCCTCCTTCACTGCATTTTCTTTGGAAATGGGTAATTATCTTTTAACCTCCCCAACTATTTCAGGCGCAGGAGGTGGCCCCAGCCTGGCTGCTCTGTGTGTGCTATTTGGCTGTGTAAGGTATGAGCTTACACTTTCCTATTTTCCAGGAGATGCATATTCTGCCTGCTAACATCAGCAGGTCAGGACAGGGGCATGCAACAAGCAAGGTACCATTCTTCTGCCAGCTTCTGGGAGTTTTCTTCCAGGCTTTCTCTCTTCTTGACACTTGCATGCACTTCCAGGGATCATTCATGCAGCCTGATTAATGTTAATGTGCCTAGGTGTGAAAACTGCCTTCTAAAACAGGGTTTGGATTCAGATGTGCAGGAACATTTCAAGTCTTCTGGTGACCACTTAAGTGTCAAGCCCGCTCTTAAATTTTCCACAGCCAACTCTGCAGAACAAGTGCAATATTATCCATTTCCCTAAGTCCTTTTCCATTAGGCTGAACCATCTCACTGTTAATCTGCAGTGCTTCCCTCTCCCATCACAACTTCACAGATAATTTTTCCCTGATTTAATGCCTCCTTTGTTCCCTGTATTTGTCCAGTTTCTTAATGTGCTGATCTGGCTTAGGGCTTGTTTGCTGTGCCCAACTGGAATATTATGCATGCTTAAACAAAGATGAATAAAGATCAATGTTCTCATTGATTTGCCCTGGGTCATCAGGCTACATTCAGCACAGTTCAACTTACAAAACTGTGCTGCAACAATGCTCCAGGAGGAACTCTGAAATTGTCCTGAACTGCTGCTTTTGTTTCACATTTGACTTGCAAAAATCTGTGTACAAACACTGAAGGAAGTTTGGATGAAGACATAACAGGGCTGCTAACTACACTAGGTACACCTGGATGGGATATCCCATTTTCCTCTGCATCTCTAGAAAACTTGGTGACAGTTCCTCTTACCTGGAATAGAGGACCAGGATGTTCCAGATAATGCCTCAGTCAGCTTGGGGGGAGCTATAAGGGGTACAAACCCCTTAGTCCTGAACTTCAGCTGTGAGGTACTTAAATCTCAGACCCTTTCTTAATGACCTGCTTTGAATCACTGCTGTCATTGACTAACACTGAACACATTCTGGAGGACACCAATTTTTGAATTCAAGTACAAGTTTCTTCCTCTTTCCTGAGAAGGAAGATACAAAACTAACAGAGAAAAGTAAAAGGTAAATAACTCCAACATCTTCCAGTGTGAGAATCACAGTCAAACACTTATATAGTTATTATTTTGCTTTTCAAAAGTATGCAAGACCTGGATTTGTGAAGGTCTTGCTAGCTTCATGAAAGAAACAGACCATCAGATCCTGTACAAACAGTCTCATTTGGTCACAGATGGTGACAATGATGGTACAAACCACCAGATCCTGTACAAACAGTCTCATTTGGTCACAGACAAGCATCTGCAGATAGCTTACTGGATGAAACCATCAGAAAGGACCAAAACACTTCTGCTTCAAGAAGTACTCTTAGAATCAAGAAACAGCACAGCTAAGCATGCACCTGCAAAGGCTTATCCTTCACTGCATGTGCGTCACAAAACCAGAGCCCAGTGCTTAGCCAGGAAGCTGGATCAGCAACTGTTGCAAAGATAAAAGCTGTAACAGGTATCCAAAATCTAGAAAAAGGGGGGACTTTCATCTGGACACACTTATTGCCCAGTCACAGAAATGTGCTGAAAAGCAAAGCACTGAAGAAATAAATACCATAACCATCTACGTGGAAAACCAGAGCTGGCACCTAAATGCAACAGCAAAGAGCAGTAAAACCAAAAAACCCAACCTTGCTAAATAATCTTATTTCTTAAGAGCAAATTTAAAGCATTTCTTCCAGAAACAGATTAAATAAGCTTGGAATCAGGATTTCCTTAGCAGTCAATCTCCATTTGAGAGGAATGAGACAGTAAAAGGCTTATCTAGCATTTAGAGTCTACTTTACATGAGGGCACACACATTAGAGCCTCAGGTTAAAAACACTGCATAAAACCAGTGTTGCTGCAGCTTGGCAAATGTCCTTCATGGCACAATGTAAAATTCCTAATGCTCCTGATTCACTGCAATACTTAGAGAAGATGATTTCAAAACATATTTAAGTTGTAATTCACCTGCTTCTATTTTCCATGAAAGAAATCTCAGAATTGAGCATTACGAAGAGTCAGGGTACAGTTTGGATCTCCTGCACAGAAGTAACAAACTTGTGATGGGAACTGGATTGTGTTTGTTTTATCTAAGTAGCACAGTTGTGTTACTGCAGTTTTCTCCTGTGACAGAAGACAGAGGGAGCAGAACTACTGACCCATTTTTCAGGGAGAATGGTGCTCCAGAATCCTGGAGTCCTATTCAAAAGCCTTGCCTGCAATCCAACATTATTCCTGCAAATAGCTTGACACTACTCCTTGCACTTGAATTCCAGCTTCACAGAACAGTTCATACAGCTCAGGTGGGAAGTCCTTGCACAAACAATCCCACTTTTCAAAGGCTGCCATTGCCCCAGAGAGAAGTGACAAGGAACTCCATACACACACACATTTTTATTTTAATAAATAGTTTTACAGGCTCAGGCTTTTTTTTTTTTTTAAATCACATATACAGAACAGGAAATGCCTGACCAAGTAACATGAATTGAACTATTAACCTTGGGAAGGAATACATGCCCTCTAGAACACTGAAGACCATAACTGAAAGGGGATTTGACATCAGCAGCATAGTAATTTACTTCACAGATCAGATAACTTGAGAGAGACATGGCCAAAGCAAAGAGAGTGACCCTAAATGCACCACTTGTCTTTACAGAGTCACAGCAGTGTAAGGAAAGCCAAGAGCCCAAGTGCCTCCATTTTCTAGTGCCACTTCTGGATGAATATGTATGTCTTCACTTCCTTTGAGCAATGCATTCTAACCACAAGTAGAGAGGCTAAGCACAGCAGGTATGCAAAATTATTCCATTGAAGAACAGATACTGGATGACACAGTAATGTTAAATTTCAAGATTTTAAATCAGCAGATGCTTTTGCATCCCCTTCAGTATGGCAGTGGAACAGATCCCACCTTCTCTCATAGAGGTTTAGTCCAAAAACTTCCTGTTGGCATTAGCACCAAAGAGAGCCACTCTGATTTCTGGCATCATCTGCAGAGAAAGAACACATCAGTTATGTGAAATGAGTAATAAAACTGCTGTAGGTTCTTCCTGCAGGCACTGTGGGATAGTTAGGTTGGCTTCAAAATTAACAAGTCAGCTCATCTGAGCTTTCTGAAGTCTTTCTCTGATCACACATTGCCTGCTACTCTGTAGACTGAAAGCACTGCCTGTACTGCAGCATAAGAAAGAGATGCCAGAGCTGGGGTTTTTTGCACTTGGGTGTAACAGTCCTCAGCCAAAGTTTGCACTCAAGCTAGCTTCAGTAACTCAAGTTAGCCTCAGCATTTCAGCATCTTGATTGCAGTGCAGTCATAACCAAGGCTTTCAGTATCATAATTTACAGAGTTTTAAGCTTAAGCTTAATTCAAAAGGAATCATTCTGGGGAAAGCCATGGTTTTTTTGCTGCACAAACAACAGGTAATTTGCTTCTTTCCATTCAAAAATAACTTCCTACTTGTCATTCCCAAAGAAATCTGATGCCATGCACTATTGTGACACTTTGGGAACACAAGGATTTCATTACAAGAACAAGCCAGTTAATTGTATTTTGTTCACCTAGGTTGTTGGAGGAACTCACCTGCTGGGCTACAAGGTCCAGCCGACTTTCCAGGGTATTGGAAACTTTAATTTTACCATCACTGTTGTAGATTTCAACACCTCCAGCACTAAAGATGGACAACAAAAGAAGAAATAATTCAGTGAAATCCACAGGTCACGGTCAGAATGTAGCAAACATATCCCAAAGCAGCATTTAGAGACAAGTCAGATACATGGCTAACATTTGTCTTTTTTTAAAAAACAACCTTTTTGATCATGTCTTAACAGGGATCAGCACAAAGAGATCCAGTGAAGCAGCAGCACAAAGCATCTTTGGAGTTATCAGAGACCACATCTATGTGCAAGGACCCTCACTGGCATGTTTTAAATGGAAGTGGAGCTATGCAATTTGTCCCTTCAAAACAGCTTCTGACTCTGTGTTATTAAGACAGCTGTCACATCATGGAAAGTGAGGAAAAGAGCTAGAAGTACTGTTTGCTGGTCCATACATAAAGAAGGCAGAATATACAGCTTTGTCTAGGGTACCTCTATGATACCACATGGAAACAGAGCCTTGCAGACAGAACAGACATAAACCCCACCAAGTGATTATCCTGCAGCACCTTAACACTCAGTTTGCTTCATCTTGAGACAGAAAGCATGGCTACATCCATATTCTCTCTCCTTAAAAGACCAGTGGTTCAGGTCCTATGCACAGTTATTCCCTGCTCCAGTACTGTGAGTCAGGCTGGAGATTGCACAAAACTTTTCCTCATATGTTTGGTGGAGACAGTGCTTGTCTGGAGAAAACTGCAGTGTCTGTGTCTGATAAACTCAAAGAAGTGCCAGTTTCACAAGAACAGCAGCAGCCACTTTGAGGACATTCTATACTTAATTTTCTGACACCAATGTGGGCTGTGGCTTGAAAAGTTGCATTAAGTTAGTGCCCTGTACAAAACAATCCCATTTTCCTTACATATCTTCTGGCAGGAAGCTGTCTTGGTCAATATGAACATCCACATCCCTTTTTATGGCATTTTTGTAGATGGGAATGCTCTTCTGTACAGCAGTCTAGGACACAAGATAAACCTCCAGTTAGCACTGACAAATGCTACTGCAGCACCCAGGTTTGATCATTCAATCACTTATACTAATAAAATGAAGGGATTGAGGCCTCTTTTTTTTTTTTTTAATTAAGTAAATGCATTCAGTTTGGCTCTTCAACCAAACCCAGTTATTATTCTTAATATTGTAGCCACATCTAAAGTTTCCAAGTTAATATCCAAGCAGGGAAATGACCCCCAACTTTGGAAGCACATTGTAGCTGCAACAGAAGTGCAACAAGCAAAGCTTGTTTCCATATCACACAGAGAGGGGGATCTGAGCAGCAAATACATGCAGTCAGGTCTCAGTCCCTGTGAGCAGGGCACTGTCAAAATATTCCAGGTGTCTTACCTTAACCATGGGGAGATCCTGCTTCCTGCACCGAACAACTAATCTGGGCTCAAGCAGCTGGTAGAAGCCCTGCAAGGAACAACCATTTCAGTTTCAGGAAGTCAATGTTTTCTTTGTCACAATTATTTAACCCCAAGAAAGGAAAGAAGCTGGTCGATTTGAAAGTCAAGTCCCAACAATATCAGCCTCATTTATTTAGATCTTTGCTCACAAGTTCACCTCACGCAGACATTCTGAGAGGACAGCACCAATATTTGGGGAAGAGCCCAAATATGGGTGATGTTTTTGGAACTCAAGTGCAACTAAACATATGGAATCTCAGGACTGTGTTGGCCAGTTACACATAAGGATCCCTGCACACATAAGGATCCCTGCTGTCTAAGTAGACAGAGCATGCAACCACGGCCTTGAAGACATGCAGCAGTTTCAGATGCCTGTTCTAATAACTCCTGCCTTGCAGTTTCTGTGGTAATACCTGAGGCTAGAACAGAATAAAATAAGTTTAGCTCCAGTTTGAAGGGACCTACGATCATCTGGTCCAGCTGTGAGCACAGATCCTTCACTGGATCTAACATAACAAGCCAAGAGAAATGTGGCCAATTTGCAAGAACAAGAAAGTTTTTTTTTGATGTACAGCAACACCAGACCTGAGTGTGAGAAAGAAACAACACCCAGTTGGAGGCATAAGCTGATAGGAGACACTACTGAGAAAACTCTGCCATCCAAGTGTGACAGGAGAGCTCGTGGATGGTTCCTGGGAGCTCACAGCAACAGGACCAGTCTGTGCCAGAAGGAGGCACCAGAGCTCACAGCACTGACCTGGCCAATGCTCACTGGACTTTCAGCCGTTCATCTCTGGGGTTTGAGGATGTTCTTCTAGGCAAGCAAAGCTCTGGTTTCTGCTTGCTGTGCCTGCTTCTGTCACAGGCTCATTCCATACTACAGTACATTTGTCAAAGCTTATTAAGTCTCAAATGCTGAAAAGGTTTTCGAAGCAGACGGTATGGACTGGCTTGTGGGCTGGGAGAAACAGCCCCTGACAAAGCAGCATTTGATCCAACTCATCCCTACAGGAGCTTAATGTGTGCAGCCTAAAATGTGTGTGTGCACATCTGCAATTATTCTTACAATGGACCTGCTGCTGGTATCCCAGGTCCTACACCTCAAAATAAGCAGCAACCTTGTCTGCTCAGAATCCAAGACTCAAAGATATTGAAGTGATGTTTAAAGCTCAAGGATCACCCAGATCAGCATTTGATCCAGACTCCAATACAACTGTAACTTTCAGAGGGCTATTTCTGGCAAAAGAAACCTAGGGGGCTAGGGCAGCAGTGATCCATTTTTTACAATTTAAATATTTACCTGTAGAACTAGTCCATCCAGCAGTGTCTGGTACCTGGCAGTATCCTTCACCACCTTGGCAAGTCTCTGCTTGGCCTCATTCAGCAAATCCTACATTCAGAAGGAATCAGATCAGCAGAGCCCATCTGTTTGGCATTTGGTTTCATGCCTACCGACTTTCTGTACTTCTATTATAGCTCTCACACCCTGCCAACACGTAAATGTACACTCCAGCTGGTGTTCATCCAAGCTAGACCTCCATCTCTGTGCATGGCACACTAGCCCTGCCCAACACTTCCCTTCTTCCTGCCCTGGGCTGACCTCATTAGAACCTGACAATAATTCCTTTTGTGTGAAAAAGGAGAGCTCAGGAGTAAAAGCATGGTACTTAAAATGTTAACTTAGATAAACTAAATATGTAGTAAATAACTGCTTAATGTAAAATAATACAGTTGTCCAAATAAATTTTTTTCAGCTTTATGGTTGAGCAAAGAAATCCAATCTATTTTTCCATCAAATAATATTCAGTTTAGGTATTCATTAATTGTAAGTAAATGCAAATCAAAATTTAAAAGAGAGAGCTTATTTTTAATTTGAAGTAGTTCTCTTGATTATCCTTACTCAGCAAATCAGCATTGGATGGGACTGAATTTTTAAGACATTTTTAAAGAGTCAACTCAAAGCTCCTAAAACGGAACCATCAGAAATGCTTCAGATAAAGAAACTCTCTCCTGTCCTACCTCATGGTGTTTAGAAAAAGAGTGCACAGGAACACAATCAGTATGAAGATATAAAACAATCACAATTTACTGTCATGGTCAAACCTAGTTATCCTGTCCTCCCTACAGTAACACTGCTTTTCTGGAAGTGCTCCTCTCTCATGAAAGAAGCCAAAGATCTGATAAGGGAAGAACGAGTGAGCAGCATGTGACTTTAAATGTCTTAAAATGAGGAAGACTGTTTAGAATTACTCAGAAGCATGAGGCTGAGTCAGCAGAGAAATGAGGAAGAGATTACCCAGCAGAGACTACCACAACAGAGTTAGCCCTTCAGCAATCCACCTTCCTTCTCTCTGGGAATACAATCTAAAGTTTGAAACTCATTTTAAAGAGTCAATAAACTGGTGATTTTCTTCTGCTAACTCTTCTTTTTCATGGTAGCATCAACCTGAACATTTATCCCATCTTTTATTTCTGACTTCCACGGTCCTCTCAAGCTTTTCCAACAGCTCAACAGCCCCATCTAGCAGAACATGGAACACCCAAACTATCTCTGAGGTGGGAGAGCACAGCAAACCTGCTCAGTGAGCAGAATGGGACACACTGCCTGTGGTGAGAGATAAACACAGGAAACCCAAACAAGCCTCAACAAAAGCCTGCTCTGATGAATGATTACTCACCCTCTGTGTCAATACACACAATGGTCACCAGAACAAGAAGCAGAACTTTTCATGTACTATGGGCCATTGAAGGACACAAAAAATCCCAGTTAGTGGTGTTTCAAGCCTCCTTGCTTATGCCATGCTGGGTTTTTCACATAAACGTTGCTTCAGGCAAACAGAATTTCAAAGTTCTACCAACTGTGCAAGAGAGAGTTGCTGCTCTTTAGAGAAACAAGCTACTGTGCAAATGACAGATACAACACTGCCTGCAATGCTCCTGATGGACCAATGTATTTCTCTAAAACAGCAGGTAATGGAAACAGTGAAAATAAGGAGATAGCAAAGCTGGACTAAATCCTCAAGGCCTTTTCAGAGCAGCTTGGAAAGCCATTTTTTTGTATGTTGAAGCAAACATCACTCAACCAAAAATCATTATTTTCTGTAGAGAACAGTTCCATTTCCTAACATATGGTAGGAACAGAGACTGTGTGTTTACTTCAGAGATACTCACTGCAATAAGGTCATCCCTTGCCTTGAGGACCTTCAGCCTTGCTTGATTCATCAGGTTGGACATCTGACTGCAAGTTGCATGATAAAGTTGAATCAACCCATCAGCGTTTGACAGAAGAACTGTAACATTTAACTGCACGCTTTGCATTTAAAGGTAACAATTCTACAACACTTAAAAGCAAGGTCTGTTCACCTGTCTGAATCTGCTTCTGGACTTGCACAAAAGAGTAAACTGCAGAACCCCTTTCTGGGTGAAGACCCAGCCAAACTAAACCCGACATGATCATTTGTCCCAGGGCAACAGACCAGGGTAAAGTTCTAGATGTTAACTACATAAAGAAATGTGAAGGATTCTTTCATCTCACTGTTATACCATTGTAGTTCAGCTTTGGTAATTTCTCCCCAGAAAAAAAACCAAAAACTCATAATTAGAACTAAATATGTTGTCTACAATTTGAGTGTTTGCACAGGCAGAAGAATTTTGTATAAAATTAACAACAAAATGCAAACTCAGGCTCTGAAGTCAGCTGTCTAGCCCAAGCAACTTACATTTTCTTTTGCTGTTCAATTTGCTTCTCCTTCTTTTCATAATATTCCATGATTTTCAGCCTCTGTGTCTGAACAAGTCGACCCTTCTCAATGTTGAATTCTTCTTCTGCCTACAGTAAAAATTAAATAACTGAAGTGGAAATTGATTCCTTGGGCTGAAAAAAACAGAACCAAAATGTAACAGAGCACATCCACAGACAGGACAGGATGATACAATTTATGGTTCCATATAAAAACCCTTCACCTCTTTAAGTAATTCTTACAGGAGGAGGGTGACAGCACAGCTTTTAATTTTTTTTTTTTTTGTAAAGCCTCATCAGACAGAATGCAAAAACACGTGGATAATTCTCCTACTTATATCTGAGAATCCAATCTCAGCTTCTGAATTCTGTTTGCAGATCTTCAGGAACACATGCTTTAGTACTGATTAAATATTTGTGTAAACCTAAATGTTTAAGGGAGATTAAATATTATCAGCAACACATAAGCTGAGTCCAATACCAACAAGGCATTTCACTAGTGGTAGAATGCAGATTGTTGGGGCTGAAAGGCACCATTAATCCTTCTTCAGTAAACATCTATACTCTATCACCAGGTTAATGTTAAACCCAGTCTCTTGTGGCTTAACCTAAGTGAAGCATTCTGCAAGTAATTCAACTCCTGCCTTAAATACTAATTTAGTGGAGGAAGGTGTTCTCCTCAATCCAACTGAGTCACGTTACCTCTCAGCTCTCCTGACTGCTTAAAAAAAGGGGTGAACTTTGATATGAATATATTTATATTCAAGAACCACCAAAACACTGACCAAAACCAGCTCTGAGTCATTTTCATTTGTCAAAAGCTAAGAAATGCTACCTTTGTTTGGTACAACAATTTTTGCCATGTAATAACTAAACAGAAATCAGCTGTAGCTTACAAAAGTTTCTAGTTCTCTCTGACTGCAACTTTCAAAGCAAGATGTGGGATGCAGTTTTCCTCTTGCACTTACTGACAGTGAACTTCCATGTTTACCTTTGCATCTATTTCTTCAGCCTTTTCATTGGCTTCCTGCTCGATGAAAGCCATCATGTGCTTGATCTGTAACAAGAGAGAGGAAAGAAAATGTTTTCTGTAGGAAAGGACATTGACCAGAGCAAGTAGGTGTGTATAGATCTGCTCATCTGTACATCCTCCATATCCATTTACTCTTCCATATAATATTGTTTTGCAAGGAAATTTAATTGAGCAAACACACTGAAGAGTCAGTTCATCTTGACATATATTACAAGAAAACTATTTTCCCCAATAATTCTACATAATGCTGTTTCACTAGCTGCCATTAGAAGAATGCACTTCAGGTATGCAACCATAAAAAAATCCCAAAACAAACCAACCAACCCCAAAGTAAATTTGTATAAATGTGAGGCTGGGTATTTTTGTTCTTCATTAATGAGACCAACTTTTTCACCCCTGGGATTATTAAACAAACCTCCCAGACTTCAAAAATCCTCACACAGCAAAATGAGTCTGTGTGTTATGACATTTACATGAAACATAAAGATTAACACAGATGGCATCTGAATGAACCTGGGCTTCCCACAGGTGAACAGGGAAGCAAGGCAAAGTGCCACGGACCACTCTGGTCAGATCTGTACAGCCAGAAGTTCCTTTGAACACCAGAGACACTTCCATTGGGGAACTGTAATGAATTCTGTAAAGACCTATGAGGTCAGTTTGGAGGGGCTGGGGAAGGGGACAGCAGCAGCAACCCTCTGTGACCCAGACCACATCAAGAATGTCACATCCTGCTTCAGAGCCCCACAGGAACCAAGAAGTTCTACTTGAAAAACATTTCTGAAGCCACCTCAAAGCACTACAAAGCCCAGCTCCAGCAGCTTAAAGACCAGGAAAGCAATCAGACCAAGTTCTGTTCATCCATCACATGCCTTTCTGTGACCAGACCTCAGTTCAGGTTCCCATTTGGGGCAGACTGGAAGGATTCATTCCCAACCAAACTGCAGCTGGGATGAGGTACAGACACTTCCATGGCCAGATGGAGCAGACCCTAAAACCTACTGACTTTTTGCTTGCACTTAGTGATGAGACACATTTTGCAGAAAATCCAGTCTGAATAAACTCACACAAAAGACCCTGTTTATAGAATCTCATGTTAAAATTAAATGTTTTAAGGAGTTTAGAAAGGTGCCAAGGTGAAAACCGAGGCAATGTGCAGAAGAGCACGAAGCCCATAGAAATGAAAAAACAGAAGTGAAAAGTGGAAGATTTTAAATACGTGTTAACACAGTGGAAGAAGTGAACAGTAACATCTACATCCTCAAAATCAAACCAGCAGGTTTGCTTTTAATTCATGTCTGCAAAGACTCTCAAGTGCTTGTCTACCTACAGCATCAGCTTCCTACCCTGCATTTCAGAAAGGCATTTAAAATAAGGATATTATTTTGCTGAATAGCCTATTGTTGAAGAAGAATGAGAACTTAGCAGCAGCAGCAGCCTTTATGTTACTGAGTCACTTCCTCCAGTGTAGTCTGGTTTCTGAATTTTGGAAAAGCACTTTTAACAGTTCTGGGTGTTTGGGAAACATCCTCTACGTAAAGAAAAGGAATGAGATGGAAACAAGCTAATATGGAATCCACTTCTCCTAGACTGATAAGACTGAACAGTAGCACTTCCTTCAAAAGCTGCTGTACTGAAATTCTCTTTTGCTTTTTATACAAATGAAGAGAGATCCAAAGTGAGATTTTCACATCTATAAATAGGATTAGTTCTAATAACGGTGACAAAAATGTATTTTGAAATGAGAGATTTATTTTAAAGCAGTATTTCCTACAGAAAGGAAGAAGGGGTTTTCCTGTCAGGAGCAGTGTGATTATCCTTTCCAAGGGAAGTTCTAGATGTTAGATGGGCTTTAGAAGTGACCAGATGGAACAATATATTAAATACCTTTGACAGAACAACAAAGCAAGTCTGTCAAGTGGGAAAAAAAGTCTCAGTCAGAGATGACTTTCAGAGTGACAATCATTGGAAGTGTGGGGACAAGGAGTTAAGAGGACCAGCTGGCAAGTTCCTGCCAGATTCATGCACATGCAGGACTGTCAGCCATCAGCACTGTCCAGTTAACAGGATGATCCTGGGCTCAGGGGTGTGAAGCACTGACAGGAATGCTGCAGATGTGAAATGCTATCAGTATTACATGTTTGATACATCACCAGAGCCTGAACTGACCTTTGAAGTTCAGGTCCATTCTGGCTGAGCAAGACCACCCTAATGTCAGCTTTATTTTTATTATCTTCATGGACGAGGCAGGGAAAAACCCCCGAGCTTTGCAGATAAAAGGAATACAATGTAATGTTACAATTCTCCTTCTGGAGAAAGGCAACCTACCAATTTTACTTTCATTGTGCTGCTTCCTTGCCAAGAGACTATGTTTACTGAATGAGAAACTGAGACACAAGTACTTGTGATGCAGAGGACAAAGGGAACTTGCCTGATCTGCTCATCACCTGCAAGAAACTACCCAGACCAGTGCTGACTGGATCCCCATGGCCTTTAACACCACACACCATCTCCAACCCAGCTGAAAGCAGCTTTTTTAGCTGAGGGCAGAGTTTACTGTCAACAGGGACAGGGTGTCCTGCCTCTGGAGGAGTGTCCACAGCCAGACTTCGGGGCTGGAAGTTTCCATTGCGAGCCAACCCCAGGCTGTACCACTCTGCTTAGGATGTAGACCTGAAAAGGGCATTCAGGAATGCTGAGCAGGCCACCCCAATGTTAAAGTACAGCTAACTGCAGGTGACACAGCTATGAGCAAAAAAGAGATGGGAAATCCTTAGGGAACCATAGAATCATTAAGGTTGGAAGAGACCTTTGGGATCACCCAGTCCAACCACCAATGTAGCACTACCACTGTAACCTTTAAACCACTAAACCACTTCAGATCCAGACACCTCCTAAAGACCTCCAGGGATGCTGATTCCACCACCTCCCTGGGCAACCTATTCCAGTGCCTGACCACCCTAACAGTGAAGTATTTCTTTCTAATATCTGATGCGAATCTCCCCTGTCTCAGCTTAAGGCCACTTTCTCTGGTTCTCCCACTGCACGCATGGAAGAAGAGACCAGCCCTCACCTCTAAGCATCCACCCCAGCAGCATGTAAAAACACATCTAAGGCTCTGCATTTACCTGCCCTGGGGTGCAATTAAACCCTGCAGATAGCACACAGCCTGCTCGGGAACCCTCTCGTTACAACCCGGCCTAACATGTCACCAAAATCCCTCAAGGAAGTTCCCCGCTGGGGCCCATCCACCCCGGCAGGGGAGAAATCGCTTTGTCCAGACACTCCTCTTCCCAAGCCAGGATCCTTCCCCTCCACCGATCCTCCTTTCCCAGGGCAGAGCAGCAGAGCCGGGCCGAGCGCTGCGCTGCGGGCCCCGGCGGGCTCTGCCCCGCTCCCCCGGCCCTTCGGGGGCTCCGCTCGGGCCGGGGCTCGCGGCCCTACCTGCTTCTGCACGTCGGCATCGCTGAGCGCCATGGCGGCGGTGACAGGAGCGGTGACAGCGGCGGTGACAGGAGCAGTGACAGCGGCGGTGTCGGTGGCAGCCGCAGGCCCAGGAGACGCACCCGGTGCCGTCGGTGGCCGCGAGCGGAATCAGATCCGGTTCGGGTCACGGCCGGGGCGGGGTCGCCACACGCCCCGCCCACAGCGCATTCGGGCCAATAGGAACTCGACGCATTAGTGACGTCACAGCACCATATATGGTGGAGCGGGTGTAGCGTCACTGTCACCGTCACGGTCACCGTGAGAGCTGAGCCATTTGCTGTGAGTAAACGTGCAGCAGGCAGCGCTGAAACGCGGGGACCAACTCGCCCGTCAGTGCCTAAAGTGGCTCTGTGTTGGCAGGGCCCTGCGCTCCCCGTGGCAGGGAGGAGAAGGATGCAGGAAACAGGTGGACAAGGGGAGGGGAAGGAGGGCCTGGCAGGAGTTCTGTTGCTGCTGCCATTCTTTCCTTTATGGCACAATTCAAACAAACTTCATGATCTACAATAGTATTGGTTTGTTCTAATCGGCAAGAGGCTTCCACGTCCAATCTGCAGGAACATTTGGTGGAAAAGACAAAACCATTCCTTTACAAACCAGTGTCAAATGCGGTATTCGTGACATCCATGCTTCTTCCTGATTTATTTCCATTTCCTTAACTTTTTCTGTGCTTTTTTTTTTTTCCCCTGTGTGGAAAAGCTTATTATAAAACTCTGTGTGTAACTTTGCTGTCTTTTCATATTGCTGAAATAATGCAATCCCTTTATAATGCTGAAAATCAGCTCGTACTTTGGGTCTGGAGAACGCTTTACTATCACTTCAGGCACCATCTAAATAATATTAAAACCAAGTTTTAGTGAAGAAAAAATCATATATAATAGTAAATTATAATGATGTATATTATTATAAAATAACTACTGGTAAATAAAGTAACAAATACAGTTGGAATTATATCCAGACTCTGTTTCTTTTCCGTGTGCCCGCTGCCTTCCCGGGGGCGTTCGCTTTGGGACTCTGCCCCACCTAACCCACGCCTGTATCCACGTGACCTGGCGGCCAGGGCCGCGGGGACTGAGCTGCCAAGGGCTCCTTCTCCTCCGAATCCATGAGGAAAACGGGGGAGGTTGGCACAAACCGCCCCCAGGCC
>VXBC01010289.1:192313-310756 GCA_013399945.1 Ploceus nigricollis | reverse complement strand
CCCGGACCCGGCGGGCAGCGGTAGCGAAGGGGCCGAGCCAGGTCCCCGTTGGCGGCGGAGAGCCGGCGGCTCCCCCGCTGCAGGGGCCGCGGCAGCGCGCAGGCTGCGAGTCCCGCACGGCCCCGGCGGTGACTCATCCCGACGCCGTGCCCGCCCGCCCGGGTATAAATATCTCATTCATCGCCGTAGTAACTGAGGGGCTCACGCTGCGCTCCCGCCGGCGGCTCCGGCGCCGCTGAAACTTGGAACGGCTTTTTTCGGCTCCTCAAACCCCAAACAGGCGCGTTAAGACAGAAAGTGAATGGAAGCTCGTTAATAAAAGCTGTGTTTGTCATAATTTAATGTTGTAGTGAGATGGTTTGAAGCTGCAGAGGATTGAGGACCTTTGTAGTGGATAACGCATGCAGCTTTTTTTTCTTCCTAGAAGAGAAATCACCCCGTTTGCCTAGAATGCTCACTTAATTGCATTTCTGTCAAAGGTCAGCTACAGCCACTGGCCAGATAAAGAACAATTAATGTTTTCCAGTATTTCTATCCATTAAGTGCCATCAGAGGATCAGTAGTGGCTGCAGTATTGATTCATTTCCAGTAGGAACTGACATGTTTGAACTGAGTAGTTTTCAGTTTGTTATAAACAATCTCTTAGTCATACCCTCATACACGGTTGGAAAAGTACTCCGGAGAATTTATCTCCTGAGTTGATCACAACTGGATGCTTTGGATAGTCCTGCCTGTTATGGGAAGTGTTTTCAGAGACAAACTGCTGCAAGGTTTAACTAGTCCACACATGCAAGTCTCACCCGAAATCCCCACACAAGCCTTCTGGTGAGGCAGCCGAGTGCCTGAGTATTTTCCATCTTGTTGATGCGGGGTGTGGCTTTGTAGACCTGCAACTCCTTGAATTTCAGTACGTTTGGCGAAGGGCACCCTGCAAACCCGAGGCTGTAGATGCAGCTGAGCTGAGAGTGGCTGCCTGTTGCAGAGATTGATGTCGGGAAGACGACCCAAACCGTGAGCATACCGATGTCAGGCGGCCCTAAAAACGATTTGAGGTGCAGTGCTGCCGTCGAGTTGCCTCTGTGCTTGGCTGAGGCCGCGTGTGCGCTGCAATAACCCAGCAGCAGCAGGAGGTGTTCTGCCACAGCGGCTCGCAGGGTGACTGGGTTTGAGCTGGTGAGTGAGGCCTGGGCTCTAGGTGGGGAATGCACCCAGCTCTGGAGAGACTCCGTTCTGGAGTGGCAGCTGAGAGCCGTGGTGCTGATGTTTCTGAAATCCATAGGTGACATTGATCGCCTACGGTTTTGTTTGTAAAAACCGGCCGAACTGCTCTGGGCAGTAGAGCAGTGATGTTGCATTTTGGGGTTTGAATGACGCACAGTAAACACATCTTGATGCACAGTAGGGTTTTACAGATAGGGACTGAAACACAGCCTGGCCTCATCGTTGGGGATTATATTCGCTGTATTCATTGGCAGGCTTGTGCTGCCCATTATCCAATTTATAACTCTGCTGTGGATTAGGATGTGACAGATGGGGAAATGTCAGTCCTACTGCAACTCCTGCTCTCAGGTCGCTTGAGCAGCTCAGCCCACATGAAACAAGTGACAGCAGGGCCAGAGGAGTGACAAGCTAAGCTTCAACAGGTATAGCCTTCTATCCCCCGAGGGTGCAGGAACTGAGAAAGGTGATTTTTTTTTGTAGGGAGTAATTGGTAATAATGTTGGTCTCTGTAGCTTTTTAAGGACAGTATTCCTGCAGAGAGCCTGTTAAACCAGAAGCAACCCTCTTGCCCTGGCTTTGAAGCTAGGGAGTCTGTGTAACGCCTTATCTCCTCTGCTCCATTGCTTCTCCTGTACAAATTTATCATCTTAAACACTTTCTGGACTCTCTTCCATTTTGCTCCTTTAGCAGAGAGCTCTCTTTCCTCTGATCTGGTCTCTCAAGCTGTGTGTCCTTTTTCAATCCCCCTCATTCCTGAAAAATGGCCTTTTCTGAGATATTTACAGTATCTGAGTCAATATTTCTGTGTTTGTCTTTGTAAACAAAACCAGTCATTCGCAATCCTAAACGAGTCATTCAGTTACTGTGCTGTGGGCTTCTCTCAAAGGAAGACCAGTGATTCTGAAGTGCACTTCCACTCATGACATTCTTTTATGTGAATTTGAAGATTTGTTCCATTCAAGTTCTTAAGTCTCCTTTCTCATTTCATTATAAAACTGCCTCTCAAAATATATCCACCAAGGTAATTTTTTTTAAATCATTCTTTCCCCAGGGAAACATTAGCCACTATTTAAATAAGCAGTGGTCTCATTCTCTTCTCTCTCTGGTTTTTTTTTTCCCTCCTCCCCTCAGAAGGGAGCTGAGCTGTAATTTTTGTGAATTAGGCCTCCCTGTTGCATTGTACTGCTTTGGATATCATGCTTGTTTAAATTTCATTTTCTGCATTGATTTGAAATTATATTTTGAAAAACAATCTCTATTATATATCCAGACTTGTTCTTTGGTCTGCAGCACAGTTTCTGGATGTCTCTGAACCATCTGTGAGGCTGATTTTTTCAGGAGAGATCAGTTCAGGTTGTCTGGAAGGGCTCCCATTCACTGTGTAGGCATTGTGAGAAGCATTTTGATTTCAGGGCTGTGGATCTCTACTGAACAAACCAGAACTGAAACATGCTGAGGAGCTTTTGCTTTTTGGTGCATGGCACCTTTCACACCTGGTGATGTCAACGTGTGATGTGGTGACTGTGTGTGGCCTGAAGAGCAGATCTATTGTTAAAGGATCCTAGAGTCTTCAGAGCAGTTATTTTTTTTTCCAGATCCTCTTGCTCTATGAAAATCTCAATTATGGAAGAGGCTCAAGGGTAACTGTGTTGTCCAAACGCTGTGGTTCTTCTCTGCTGTGATTTCTTAGGTTTCTGAAGCAGGATGTGTTGCCCATGGAGCACTTTGGGATGGAAGAGGCAGCACAGATGAAGTGTTGACTCCAAGTTTATTGTTTCCTTTGTATGTAATTTGCTACTTTGGTTCAAGCTGCAGCAAAGACACAACCCAGCCCTTCTGGTAAAGGCTTTCAGGCATTTTTAAATACATGGAACAAGAGGCAGGGCTGCCATAGTATGGTTTTCATCAGAGAACCCTTTTCTGTTTTCAGCACTGAATGAGTTTCAGAAACTAGAGTTTCTAAAGAGAATAGTCTGCTAATTTTACACCAGTTCTTTTCCTTTTGCAGCTTTTAGTTTGGTGGTAAATTTTTCTTTGCCAAGCTACCTACTCCCACAGCAACCATGCCACAGCACAGGTCTAGTTCTGTTTATCCTCAGTAACCAGTGTACAACTGCTGTTAATCTGAATTCCTTCTCAGGGAGGAGGGATTAGAAGTTAGCCCAGGCATTTTGAATAGCTAGACAGGCAAGTGCTTGTCTTTTGCTTTCTCAGTTTATTATTATTATTATTATTATTATTATTATTATTATTATTATTATTATTATTATTTTTAGTCCTGAGGCTTCATTTGCAGATTGTTCTTTGGTTTTGGAGCCTGTTTCTTTCTTTTAGTCCCAAGGCATTTCCAGTGCAACCCATAACTCTCTTGAGAGGGTCCAATTTCTCTTTCTTGTATATAGCATTTTGCTCATTCTAACCGCTTTAAACTTTAAACTTGATAAAAAAAACTTCTTCTAAATGTAACTGTGTCTCACATTACTAAATTATCTGGCTCTTTCAGTGCCTGTTCAGTAGCTGTTCTGTAGCACAAACTTCATTTTATGCCTTTCATTTACACATCCATTCTGGTGGCCAAGAATGGGCTACTGCTTGTTTGGGAATGACTCTTTGAAGTCCTGGAGAACTTAACTTGAAGAGTTTGTCAGAAACCTCTGGATAGTATTATTTGATCCATTAAGCTGACAGCATGTTGGAAGTAGTTATCCAGACTTCACCAAACGAAAAGAGCTAAAACATGTTGATTCATCTCAAACATCCTTTTAATCTGTTGCATGGCTATTTCCCCACTTCCATGTTGTTGTTTGAGATTTTACTTTTTATCGTGTTGTTTTTAATTTCTCTCTACCTTAGTTTTTCCTGCAGGTCTTATTTGGATATTTGAAAAAAGCAACAAAACAATTAGAGTGAAACAGGGAGGAGTTCTTTGGCCAGATGTTGCTGTCAGGTGTGGATTTCTGGTTTATATTTAAAAACGTCTGGGTGAGAAATCCAGGACAAACAACCATCTGTTCTTCCAATCCCTACAATGTGTGGAATTTACTCTGTTGACCATATGTTTTCCATTGCTGTTGGAACAGTAAAATTAATTCTAGGCAATTTTGGTCACTTTTTCTGCATTACAATTTTTGAGCATCACAGCAGTGAATCTGAGAAAGCAGAGAAAATATTCATGGGAGGCTTTGGGAGAGGGAGACTCCTCTGAACCTGTCTTTTCACCACATGTTGTGGTTAAGGAAATGTTCAGAATCTGTCAAAACATGAACACATGTGGTTTTGTGTGTGGCTGAGATGGGAGGTGTTGGGAGGAGGACACGTGGTGAGGGACTGCTCGTTTTGCTTCCAGGGGAGCGTGACCGTGGCAGGCAGGAGTGAGAAATGCCACTGCTGGCAGCAGGCAGGGAGCTGCACTGAGGCACAGTTGGGTTTACTCTGCATGGTTCTTATTAAAATAAGAATGCATAGGATATCAGGGCAAAAACCTGGCTATTGCTTCAGGATTGTTACATAATTCCTTGTTACGTGTGGGTTCGCGACCTGTTGCAGCCTTATAAACCAACAAACAAAACCCTTTCGTGTTCCTTGACAGCCTGCCTGGCTCCCCAGAGCGCAGCCGACGTGCCCCACGCAGCACAGCCACCCCGATGGCGTCCGCCACTGCCGTGCCTGTAGGATTTCACTATGAAACCAAATACGTAGTGCTCAGCTACCTGGGCCTTTTAGCACAGGAGAAACCACAGGAGCATCCTCCTCCTCCTCCTCCTCCAACTCAAGGTAATATTTGCATATTCATCTCTAGCCATTTACGTGTGCAGCTGGATTTGCAATTGGTTCTTGGGGTGTTTCTGCAGGGATGCAGAGTGTGAGCCTGATGTTCGGTGTAATGAATCTCTTGGTTTATTCAGTGAAAAATGAGTAAATTTCAATTGCAAGATGGGAGATGCTGATGGAAACAAAGCTGTTTGTGTGTAGATTACTGGTTTAATTTGAGCTATGCCAGGGCTGACTGGTGTTTAGGAAGCAAATAAGTGGTTTTAGTCACTGTCTTGAGGCTAGAGGGGATGGATTTATATTACCTTTGTTGAGCCACCGTGAGAATTTCAGCACATGCTTGCTATTTTTTGGGACACAAGTGGAAGTAAACAGGGATGAGGTGATGTTTACTGGCATAAACTGAGTGGTGTCTTGAGCAATCTCCTGTGCTAAATAGTTTTGCCCTATTACACTGAGGCTCCTGTTGTTGTCAGTCAGTGCTGGTACAGAGATGTGGCCTATGCTGCTTCTGTTTATTTATTTATTTATGCAAAGTCAAGGACTGCACAGAGTCAGATGTTTCTTCCAGGACATATTTATGGATAAAAGAGGTTAAATAAATAAATAGAAGGCAGAATAAAAGAAGTTTGGTAGATTGTGTTTCACATAAACCTAGGAGGTAAAACTGTTCTTTATTTTGTGGTGGCAAGCACTTAAGCAATGTTGTTTGTCAGGATTGCCTGAGTGACTTGTCACTTCTTAAAGATGTTTTAGTCACTACTAGTTCTGTGATTCAGAACTTATTCTGATGAAAGGAGACTTAAAAACTCCAAAGCAAACAGAGACAGTCTTCAGAATCTTTGTTTTCTTTGAACAATCATTTAAGAATGCGTAGCTGTCATTTACTGAACTTACCTGTCATCAAGTGAGAAATTCCTGAAAAGAAAAGATTGCAAGAAGGTTGTGACAGAACCACTTTTCAGTTTGGTACTAAATCACATAGCACATGCTGGTGATATTATATATAATTCATTAAATTAATCTTAATACATGTAATTCATAAACTGTAATTCATAAATACCTTCGTGTATTTAAGGTATGTTTGCTACTTCCACTTTGACTGCATCTGTGGTCCATGAAAGGAGAGGCACCTTATCTGTTTCATAAAACCCTTTGTTGAAAAATGTGTTTATTTTAGCAATAACATCTCATTCTGAACATCCCACCCATTTATAACTGGGCTGTAACTGGAAATATATTGGGTACATGTAAAGGTTCAATGTGTAAGAGTCTGCTTTGTTCTATAAAAAGAAGATTCAGAGAGGAAAATGCTAGTCTTAAAGCTTTTAAAAAATTTTTTGGCTGTAGTTACCTTTGAAGTATTTGCAAATTGAGGTGGAACCTTTCATTTTCAGAATCAGTTGATTCTCATTATTGGAACCTCTAAGCTTCTAATCTGAATTACAGAGGTATATTTAAATTTTCTAAAGAGGAAGCTACAAATTCTTAAATGACAATTTTGTAGTGACTTAAGAGGACTTTACTTCTCAGATATTGTTTAGATGTGTTAGCTTGTGTCACAGCAGCCTGTGGCTGGATTTGCTACTAAAATACTCTAAAGCATTCATACTTTACAATTTCTAAAGAGGAAATTTTCCTACATTTTCCCCACCTCATTCCCCAAACCAGACAGTGACCACAATGTCTCCTTTCCTGGTCATGTTTCACTTTAATTAGGTCTGTCTTTCAGTGGTTTTGCTGCTTTCTGATCAAAGCCTCTGGATTAAATAATTTTGCTTTACTTTTAATTTGCCAACTTGCTTCTCACTCTGTTTTGTAATGCTTTGAATGGACTTCAGGCTGTATTGAACTAAGCAAATGCTTTATCCTTCTGCTTCAGGATTTGTTTCATTATTTCCTAACTCACTTTTCCTGGTGGTGGTTTTCTGCCTTCCATACTTCTGAGAGGTTTCTTTTGTCTACTAGCTACATTTTAAAAATCCTTTCTCCTGCTTTTGCTCACCTTGCTTGTAATTAAGCAGTGTTTGAGCTGCACTCCTGGGCTATGTGTGCTTATTTCAGAGTGCTGTGTGCATCTCCACTGACTGTTGAGCAGTTTATATTCCCAGGGTGTATCTCCTTGTTGCTTGGCACGTGGCTGATGCCTGCTTGCTGTAATCTGCAATCCCCTAGGAGGGGAGCACAGCCCATAATGGATATTTCCTGCCCTGCCTAATGCACTGCTGGGAGATGTAGCTGGGTGTCAGTCCCGAGTGTGAGCTGAGAAACCTGGTCAGAACGAGAGGCACGGGAAAGCCGGGAAATGGAAACGAACTGTTGTTGTCTGGAATCCCAGCTTGGGGAGGAGACTTCTGGGTTTGGTGACAGACACAGGAGGGGTAACAATAGCACAGCATTGCTTTCTGCTTGTCAGTCTGTCTTCCAAGCACTGTCACCAGTTGTTGATACAACACTTTGAGTGATCCCAAATTCCTTCCATTGTGGATTTCTGTGGCACTTCAAAATGCTGGTCAGGAGTCTTTCTACTCTATGGCTGAACACCATTGATTTGTGAATGGAGAGGATTCCAATAAAAAACACCTGTCCATAATCTTATTTTGCTTTGATTTGGTTATGGTACTGACAGACCTTCCATGGGAGGTAATGAAGCAGCAATTTTGCCTATTGCCTGTTTCCTTTCCACTTGCAGAACAAACTCCTGTATTTTGTGTTTCATTCACATGAGGCCTTGACTAATGTTTGCAGTACTTCCTCTTAATTTCTTTTTCTTAGATCCAAATAAGACTGTACTCCTGGTAAGTTTTCTGAATCATATTCAGTATAATGGGAGTATCCAGGAAGACAAGTTTTAGCTTGCCCTGGTGGAGTTAAGCTCCTTGTCTGCTTGAGAGGGAGAGTGAGGGACTCCTCTAGAGGGCAGTTCAGCGCAGGATCCCAATTCCAGCCACCTTGTGTCATCCACTGGAGGATCTTCTGCCTTTCCATTGCACGTGTACCAGACATGGGAGATGAGGAAAAAAGGTGCACTGGGTGTTGTTAGGATTTCTGTATTTCCTTTGAGTCTCCTTCTACCGCAGTGTCCCAAATTTCACTGAAGTTTCAACACTCCAGTTAAACTAGAAGGCATATCTGGTGGGTCAAAAATACCCAAAAACACCCAACCAAAAAAGTGATCCTTCCCAACAGGAGTGGTACTGTACTATCTCTGCCAGAACTGCCTCTGTTACAATCATCTGCCTCTCTTCTCCTGCATTTTGTACTAGTTTTTTTTCTGGTGTATGTCTTTCTGTTTCAAAAACTGAGATAAGAATAAAACTTTAGATAGGTTGATAGGTTTCCAGTTAAAACTTTTCAGTGTTTGTAGGCCAAATGTGCTTTGCAAGACTGTTGGTTTTTGGAGGGTTTTTATTCAGTGAATAGAAAATTCAGAGAAATTACATAGAAAATTACATTGCTGTGTTTCCTTTTGGGTCTCTTGGTTGGTCTTGGTTTTGTTGCAAGAAGGATGGCTTCAATTACAAGCACTAAAATCACTTCTGGCTTCAAGCAAATGAGGTTGATCTAAATCAACACCTGATGAGCGCTTGGAAATTTTTATTTTGCTATCTTCTTTTCAGCACAGGGACTGAAGAGAGAGCCATCCACAGTATTCCAGACTCTTCAAGAAAAGACAGTTTTACTGGGCAAGCCAATCTTTTAACATTATAGCTCTGTAGCATTCTGTAATGGATTTCAGTGTCTTCAGAGGTAAATGCAGCACATTTAACTGGCCAAATGCTTTGAGAGATTTCTCCTATTAGCTTTTTCAGAATAGTGATTCTGCATAATAGTCACTGCAGTTTATTTAAAGCAAAATCCATTAGCTGTATATTCTGTTACTTCTTGGTAGGTTCTCAGGTAGGTGAACAAATCAGATAAGTTGATAAAGCACATAGAGTAGCATCACCTGTGTAAGTCAATGTGGTTTGAGGCAACAGATGAGTACATATATTTAAAATGTGTGGAAGCTCTCAGTTGTCTGTTCATTAGATTGCAAAGAGATGCTTTGTATTTTTTCAGAACTCTTTTCATACCTGTAAGTACTAGTTCAGACACAGAAAATAATAATTATTAAGTATTGGAAAACATCTCTGCACTTTTCCCCCTGAAGTCACTCTCATTACTGAAGCTTCCACTCTGCTGCAGCTGTTAGTATTTCTAACTTTTCAAGTGAGTCAAAGTACTTTGGTTTTGTGATTCAATGTATTTGTATTATAAATGTTTCTTTATATTTTTCTCAAGGAGTGACTTTTAATGTATTTCTCTATTTTAATCTACTTCCCCATTGCTTGACACCATCCCGTGAGCTTGTGGCTACGACAAACACTGTGAAGAAAAGTAGGTTTTCTGTGTTTTTCTTGACAGAGTGAACAATCTAAAATAATCCCTTAGTTTACAGAGCATCTGAAAGATTTATAGTCAGTGCCACTACTGCACGGTGACATAGGTTAGTCAAGAGGTGAGCAAGGTTTTGACAGATTTACAGTTTCCCTGAGGTGCATGCTATCCACAGTACTTTAATCCAATTATGGTGCACAATGCCCTTTTGACCATTTATTCTCCTTTTGGAATTACCATATGAAGTGCTGTATGTAGTTAGTGATTGAGCCATTTTCCTGGTTTCCCACACACAAGGTACCTACTGTTGGCTTGTAGGAAACTGAGTTTTTTTAGGTTGTTTTTGGGCTGTAAAGATTCACACTGTAAGTCAGAGCAGTTCAGTTCATGGTAAATAAGGGAGCTATTCCCTGAACTGAGGCAAGGTAAAGGAGCTTTTTGGGGTGTGAATTCCCACTTGATTAAGCCTCTTCTCTGCCCACAAAAAAAAAAATCCTAGTTGGCAACATTTTGTCTCTTTTTTATATTTTAGACTTTTTCAGTTTCTTTTAAGCTGAGCCTTCTTATGGTTTATAAAGAGCTTCTTTTCAACATTTCTGAAATTGAGGGCTACATCTATGTGTGGCAGTCCGTGGTCTGGAGTTTGCTGGTGTAATGGATGTACTTTTCATTAAAGGAAACAGATAAATACATTTGTAAAGGGATTTTGTGTATCTTTGTCACTTCTCAGTGTTTACAGTAATTTTAGAGTCTTACTTAAAGTTTTAAAAGTTGTGAGATGTTAAAGAAATATTACAGTCATGCTGAAAGTAAATTTTTCAGTCAACTGGACAGAAGTTAATATAGACACCTAGGAGAACTCGAAAATGAAGATACGGCTAAATTAAAATTGCAGGCAGGAAAGAAAAAAAATCAGGAGCAAAGTGGATTTCTTTTCCAGTCATCCTTCATTCCCTTGAAAAAAAAGGCTTAACATCTTTTCAGTCTCTCCTTATAGTTGTTGTTGTCCCTTGCTAGCTGAAATTTTGGCTCAAGCACTGTAGAATGAGATGTGCAGACTCTGTAGCTCTGATGAATGACTTCTCATTCCTCCTCCTTCTGGGATCAAACCTGGTAAACAGGTTAGTCTTGTATTGTTCCTGAGCTTCTGGAGTTTTACTGAAGTATTACATTTATTTAGTAGTCAGATGCTCCCTGATGCAGTACTTGATGGACTTTCAGAACACATTTTCCTCTACTTTTTAGGTTACTTCCAAACACCTGAAACCCAAAATCTTAACAGGAACATAATTGTGCCAAAGTGAACATTTATTCCATAAATAGAAAGTAGAATGCACTAACTTGGTTATGTAAGAGCACATAACAGAGGTTTGTTGTTCCTCTGGGTTGGGAAGAGGCCTTGCAGAGTTGGTTTGCCAAAAGCCCAGAAGAGGCAAACCCATTTCTTAAGCACAGGAAAGCATTCAATGCTTATGGCTCTTACAAACACCATTTCTGGTGTGACCATTTGCACCTTTGGTAATGAAAATATGTTCTCATCTAAAATAAACTGGTTTTACTATTTTCTTCTACCTGTTTGTGACTTGGAAGTTGGATAATTGAGGAAAAGATACCCCCTCACTTAGCAACTTTGCTGTGTGCAGTGTTTGTTGGTAGCAGTCAATATCCAGGAGATGCAGAAAGCTGAAATCCATTCTTTATGAGGGGAATAAACAGTGCAAAGTCACTGCTCTGGGAGGGGTGGGGTTTTGATGCTTTGGCATGACTGAATAGTCAGGTGCTCTCAGAATCAGCAGCTGCTGCAAAGTTGTGGATGTTACGAGATGGAAACCATTGACTGCGGTGCTGATTATCTAAACAGCTCTTTTGTACGCTGGCAGCAGTGGAATTTCTCTTCCTTCCATTTTCCAGGTGACTTCTTATCAAGTATGACAGCTTGTCATGAGTGATCATTGTCACATTAGTCCCGTGAGAATGGGTGCTCCTCTGTCCCTTCCAGACACGGGGAAAGCACAGCTTCACACAAGGGGTGGCACTTGCACACACTTGTTGCACTTGACTCAGGAGCACTGGTTCAGTTCTTCAAAGAAGCAACTGACAGGGACTGACAGGGCATTAACCAAAAAGAGGAACAGTTTGCTCCTCTCTGGAATTCATTCCTCAGACTGGCGAAGAGACACTACTTGGGAAGGGATTGAAGAAGCTAAGTAAAGTTATTCTGAACATGTGTGGTTAAGTCAAATGGAATTAGACTGACTGGTCACAGAAATACATGAAAACATTTTTTACTGACTTAAGCATACATTGGTTTAGAGGGATCCTTGCTGAGTTTTTAAGCATTAACACATGTTCAGTGGGTTGATACTGTGGATTTTTAACGTATTTTTCAATTGCAGGAGACCTTGAAAGCTTATTGTCTAGTGGTTTTTTAAATACAGCAAAGGCACAGTGTACTTCACTAGTGTGTAGTTAACTACACATCTGCGTGTGTTGAACGCTTTTACGGTTTTCACACACCCGTTATGAAATTGAGTGATTATGTGTGTCCATTGTGGAAGAAAAGGGAAGGCAAGACAACACTTAATGTGAGTTCCAGCAGAGAAACAAACCAAAGGAAACAGGCCACAAAGCTGTCATTCACAAGACCACCAAATTATGATTTAGTGCCTTCAAAACAGGAATGAAAAAAGAAAGCTCCACTGGCTGTTACAGCACTTACCTAAAGATCTGGATGTGAAGTGAAAGTGATGAGGAGGAAATTGAGTCAGATGATACCAACATTACAGATACAAATCCTTTCCCTTTTTGTTTTCTTCAACTGAATGAAGAATGTCTGTAGAGCAGAAGATTGTCTGGATGTCTAGGTAGAACTGTAGCCCTGGGTGCAGGGGCAGAAAGGGTGAGAAATTCAGATGTCCTGAATACCTGGGTTTATTTGGAAACTGTTTTGTGTCTCTTGATACAGTATAATGATTAAGGTGATTGAAAGTCTGTGTAACCCTGACTGATGTGGCTGAAACAACTTTTGTTACCAATACGTAGAGTCAACACATAGAAAATGTCTTTGTGATCCCAAACCATGGCATGTGAACTTCTGGGGATATGTAGCTATTTCAAATTCCTAAATTTCTTGGTTAAGAGAGGAGAATTGACAACTGACTGACAATTGTGAGGTCCTTTGCCTCTAGTCTTGCTTGTGAACCCAGTGTTAAATTGTGGCCTGTAGACTCTTCATGACCAGGGAAATGATGCATGGTTCACAGGTTTCAGGGTTCTTCATTGAAGTCATTGCATAGTTGCTCTGAGACTGTTGTAGATTTTGCAGGCATCAATATAAATTTTATCTTTTGCTACTAAAAATCAAGATTATTTCAGTCTACTTTGTTTTGGTGTACTTTGATAATAAATGTATTAGGTGTAATGGCTGATTGTTTATGTGCCTCGGTTTGCTTTTGGTCTTAAATTGAAGATGCAGCTTTTAAAGTTCCTGTGTATCCTGTTTGTAGCTTTACAGTTCTTCTTTTTTTCTTTCTTTCTTTCTTTATTTTTTTATTTTTAAGATTTTATTTAAAGCACCAGTTCTACCTTGAATAGGCCTGGAAATTTATCTGTTTCTGGGTTCGTGTAATAAAACTTTTGTAATAAGTCCTCTGGAGGGATCATACTTGTTGCTGTCTGAAACTGAATTTTCACCTCAAATTCCTTTATACTTAATATTTCAATACCATGTTCCATTATCTACCTTGTTTGAAAAATGAAATTAAAACATTTGAATGATTTCTCTGGTTTCTTTCAGGGACTCAACAACAGCTTATGGCACAACATGCTCTGGAGAAAGAGGCTTTGGAGAAGATTAAATTAGAAATCGAGGAGGAGCTAAAACATCTTGATGAAGAAATCTTGGAAGGTGCTCTTCAGGTTTTCCCGTTTCAATCCATAATGTCTATGCACTGTAATGGTGGTTAATTTGTAACAGGTACTCCAGTTAAAGAGATTTTTGAATGCCTTGAATCTCTTTATCCTCCTCCCCCCACAAGATTTGTACACATTGCCACATGGAGTAAAATAGTTAAACGTTACCATTTGGAGTGGTGGAGCCTGGCCAAAGCAAACAACTGGATGACATTTAATAGTCTACTATAAATAATGAAAAGTAAGCAGCCCTTAAGCTGCTGTACTTGATGGCAGAAGTCCTCAGGAGCTAATGTGTCAAGGAGTGTGGACTTCAACTGTCAGATTTCTCCCTTCCACCAGGTTTATTTTTTGTGATATGCTTTGACCTGTAGTTGTGGCTTTTATAGGACTCCCAGCAAGGAATGCTTTCAAACCCATCTTTGCTTTGCATGTGTTGCAAATCAGAAATCTGAAACAGAAACACTCTAGAGCTGTTTAAGTTCTTTCATATGGAGCTTTCTTAAAAGTTTTAAACTGAGAAGGGAAAGGTTATATGAACAAAATAATATTTTAAAAAATGATACTCTAGTACTGCTGCAGAGATGTCCATGTATGGGCAAATTTACTGTGAAAAGAGGCTCTTCTGCTGCTCCATCAGGGTTGGCATCAGCTTAAAATGGGAGAATAGCTGCACATTCAGCAAACTTGCTGGTTATGATGCAATTGTGAAACAAGAGCTGATGGGGAAATGTAGCTCAGTCATCTCTGCCTTGTAAGTAGCACTTTCAGAATGTATTTGGACAATTTTACTATGATTTGTTCATTGCATGCTTTGACTACACAGCTGTGATTTTTTTCGTCCTTTATGTAAACGGTGTAAACTGCTGGGATAAGAAATCTGAGACTGTTGATGTTCCTCTGTGAATCTGTTTTATTTTGTGTACCTTCTTCTCTCAGCATTTACCACTACGGGGTTTGACTGCCACACTTCCCCAGTGTTCAGCCCTGCCAATCCAGAGAGCTCAATAGAAGACTGCCTGGCCCATCTAGGGGAGAAAGTGTCCCAAGAACTGAAGGAACATCTACACAAAGCCCTGCAGAGCTTGCTTAGCAAGTGAGTTTCCATTTGCTTTTTCAAAGGTGTTTCCTTTGTACTGTGACTGCTGCTGAAATGCTGAAGTTGGGACTGCATCTTGTATTGCATTTCTTTCTTTTTCAATCTTCCTTTATCTGGCTGGGTTTGGTTTTTTTTTGGTTTTTTTTTTTGTTGTTGTTGTTGTTTTGCAGTGTAATGTGCAAATACTTCTTTGTGGTATTTGCAGCAATGTAAGTTCTAAAATTTTTCTACCAGTTTCATGAATGCTGGGCTTTAGCCACATTAATGTCCTTAGCCTTGTAGCTAGGAGTGGAGCTGAAGGTTTGTTTGTGGTCTGGCCCATGATGAGTGGGAGAGTTTCCTGGAGGGGATGGTAGTTACAAACCTTGTGACCACCCTTCAGGTGCACATCTGAAGCAGATGTGGGCCCCGGGCTCACCTTGGTGCCTTAACAGCTGCCCTGCCAGTTTAAGCTTATTGTGTAAATAGCACATTGCAGTTGGCATGCTAGTATCTTAATTAATGTCTTTGCAAATTGGTACAATTGTTGTAGTTGCTTGATTTTCTGTTATAAATGACCAGCCTGAAATTTAATGGATCTACATGAACTACTTGAGGCTTTTCTGAGTGACCTCCAAAATGTGTTGGTAGTGAGCTGGAGTTGGAAGGTGCTGCTTTAGGGAGAGTTGCATAAATGCAGCCATGCATTTAAGTGGTTACAGCTTGTTGATATTCTGGCTTCCTGTGTTTTCTATAGGAAAATAATTGCTTTCTAAGTAATTTTTTGTTTATGTATGTACATACATAAAATCAGAAATGCCTGTGAAACTGTGTTGCCTTTTTCTAAGGCAAACTAGAGTTACTGTTTAATCTCTTGATAATATCCTTCCTGCAGCTGTTCCTGCTCTTCTCATCCCACTGATTGATTTAGATTTGGTTTCAAAGAATTAATGTGCCAAGGAAGTCAAGAGAGTGCCCTTAAAATGACAAACCCAAATTATGTTTTCCCCACTATGCTTTAATTCAGTTCTTTTCCCCATGTTGCTAAAGTAGTGCTATTTGATGCAATACTTATTAATTTGGCTTATATTTTCCTGCCCTCTGATATGCATATAAACAAGTGTTTACAATATAGTAGGTACAGTAGGCTGTTAGATCATGACAGGTTCCTGGAGCTCAATAAGCAGTCTTCTGTCCAATGCCAGTTACCACTATTTCCATTAAACTGAAGTCTGAACTTGCCTTTTGTAATGATTTGGGCTGAGGACAGCTGCTTTTGAAGCACTGCATCTTCTGCTGTCATTTGGCAGAAAGCCTTTGCTGTTATTGACTCTTAGATGCCAAATGATCTTGGAGAGAAGAGTATGGAAGAGAGGAGTTTCATCATCCCAATTCAGAGAAGTAGAGATGTGATAAATCTATAATAGAGGTAGCTAGTGAAGTATGAAGGGGTTTTGTGATCAAAAGTCCTGTTTCTTGCAAATAAAGGTTTCAATTCTAACATAGTGTTAATGCAGTCAGTCTGCATTAGTCCACAGCCTGTTTTGTTTACTAAATTTTACTCTGCATTGGCCTCTAGCTCAGGTATGAATTTCTTAGTGGAATTTTCTGTCTTTAAAATCTTAGATTATAAAAAAAACATATGCAAGAGCTTAGAAATTTTCTAGCATATCCGAGAACCTACTTATCTAATGTCTTTGAAGTTGTAGAGTATCACATTATTAGGAAATTCACCAGTTCTATCAAAGTGTGTAAGTAGGAGAAGGGTGATGCCTTCCTGACCCTGTCTGGTGCTTTATGTTGTCTTGTTAGCTCTTGAAAATGACTTGCTGTAATACATGTGAAAATATTTTGTTCTCTGGAAACTGAGAACTTTCTTTTATTCACGCTCTTTTGTTTCCTTTTATAACTTTCAGTGTTGGTTTAACTTCTGCAGGCCGGTGACGTATCAGGAATATCGGGAGCGCACACAGGAGGCATCTGCTCATGCCAGTGGATGGAACAAGGTACCAGATCAGTGACTTGCACTTGGATATGTCTCATGTCTCCTTGATGTCCATCTTGTTTGTACTAGCTACAGTTGTGCTTCACAGAGGGCCAGAAATAGAAAGAACTTGGTTTTAGTATGAAATAAATTGCACTCTCAGAGTGGTAGATGTGCACATAGTGGGTAGTTTTATAGATAATTTAGCTAGAAGTTACTGAATGGATGTGTTAGGTCAACCTTCCTTTAGTTTGGTAAAATGAAAAGTTAGACATGTTGCTTATTTTTTTTTAATTCCCAAGAGAGATTAATTCGTGCAGCAGTTTTGGAATGAAATCTGAGATGGTTTTTTCATAACACTTCTCTGCTCTTTCTCTGCTCCAGTGTCAGGTTTAAAATAAAAATAAAAAAGAGTGCTGAACATGGTGAAAATAAAAATTGACAGTGTCTTAATGATATTTAAATCATTCAGAGTCATATATTAAATGATATTTAAATTGTTCAGAAAACGTAGGGATGGTGTTCCTACCTGGTTTCAAGAGTAGTTATCTCAAATGATAGGAATCTTCTTTTTTAAACAAAATGCAAATCTGCAAATGAATTATCTTAAATTACTTTTAATGTAGAATGAGTAGATTACTCTCCCCAGATTCATCTTTCATTAATCATTCAAATTCATCACCGTAATCATTCTCTGATGGGTTCAGTGGGCATCAAAAAAGAATGAAAGAATGAAATAACTACTTGCAAATGTAGTCACAATTTGAGTGTTAAAATGTAGTCTTAAATTGAAAATAGAACAAGAAATCTTTTTCCCCCCCTCTTTGCATTTTTTTTTTCCAGAAAAACTTTTTCCTGACTAGATTTCCCTGCTTACTTCAGAAGCTGTTCATCTAACCAAGGGTGTGGGCCCTTGTAAAAGCAGTTTAATAAACATTGCATGACAAGTTACTGCCCATGGCTCCAGCAATTATCATTGCTTTATGTGTGTGCTCTTTCAATTTGTCATCTTGTGATTCACAGCATTTTGGTTTAAACAACCATGAAATCTGATTATCAAGAAGGTGGCTTAAGCTAGCACATTTCACTTTTCAGCTGGTGAAAGCTAAAACCAAGCATAAAACCAGTCATTGTGGCTCAGCTGGCAAGGGAGGAGGTGCATGGGGCTTCTCAGGTCAATATGCTTTGGGTCCCTCCCTCCTGAAGATGCAGCCCTGGGTGGATGAATGGGCTGCATTTGGGGGTTTATGATCCAGCCTTCACTGCTGCTGCATTCCTGCAGCCCCTGGGGCTCGTGGATTTCAGTCCCCTGGTGGGGACTTGTGGTGGAGAGCATCATCCAGAACATCTTTGTCATCAGCTCTGCTTGCCTGTAACATCTGCTGCTACAAAACACAGAGTCCATATGAAAATGCCATAAAAGCAAACCAGAGTGGAAATTTTGTACCCTAGCACAGCATCTGTTTGTATTGTTTTTCTGGTAGCTTGGAGCTCCAGGAATGCCCAGCAGTTCCTTCAATAATCCTTGTTTTGAGGAGATGCAATACATTTGTGTTGGTTTCATTTCCTTTTAATTTCCTTTATCATCTTAATCAGAATTGTGTTTTGTAACAGAAGAAATCTAGATACCTTTCCTGCCATCTCAGCTCAACTTAATTTTTATTCTAAAAAAGCTGTTAGAAAAACATGTTGATGTTGAATTCTGTAAAGGACAAGGTCTTCATATTTTATTTGAAATAAGGCTCTCATCAAAAAAACCAAATTCCAAACCACCTCAGGGCAAATTGAATTTCTATAATAAAATGCATATAATAAAAAAATTTAAAATATTGCACTGCTGAGTTTTTACGCTTTTTGCTTAAAACTGAATATTATATACATATATCCAAAATACATAATCCCACTGTTGTGCATCATCCGAAAGGATAACAGCTATTGGTATTGAGAGCCAGTTGGATTGGTGAGTAGGGTAGCAGTCATCTTAGTGTCCCATTCTTAGTGATTAATGGGGGCAAAGAACAATGCAACAAAAATATAAGAAATAATCATGTGAAGAATTGGATTAATTTTAAGTTGAAATAGTCAAAAGGTATACAGAACTGCAATAATTTTGGATAGAGCTTCCTCAAAAAATACAGCTTCCTCAAAGCCTCTGAACTTTCTTTGGGTCTTTTTTGTGTACATTTAAATTTGTAATATTGTACAATGGGATTGCAACAGTGTAGTGGACACAAGTGTTTCATTTACACAATCAGCTATCTTCTGATAGCAAAGTGGGTTTTATAATGATTCCCTAGAAGTTTTCTCCTGCCAACTATTTTCTCTGTGTGTTTTTCTTCAGTCAAAATACAAACAGCCCCTAGCATTCCTTCCCAGGCATCCTGGTGGAGGGATTTACAGTTGCTTTGAATTGCAAAGGCTGTATTTTTACTTTGTTCTAGTTAAATCTCACCACCATTCACACAGCTGCTCTTCTGTACACAAAGGTGGTGTTAACTTTCATGGAAGCACTGTGAGTTAATTTGTTTAGTGAATTTAGGGCCAACCTGCTCCTGTTCCTGCTGCTCTCAGAGCAGGAGTGTCAGTAATTTCAGCAGGAAGGGAGAGCTGGGTGGTGTTTGTTGGTCTGTGTGGAACTGGATGTTAGAGTTTGAGTTTGGTCTCTCACTCTGAGCCCTGAAGAGGCTTGCTGAATTTGGGGTGAATGGGTGGATTAGGCATCAAGTTGGCAAAGGAAGAAGGCAACAATCGTATTCACTCTGCTAGCATTTTAGCTCCCTTCATTTCCCAAGCAGCCTTTCCTTGCCTTTGTTTCTTTTGCCTTCAGCTTCATTAAATGTCAAATATTTTGAGATGTCAGTGTTCATGCTGCTGTAGAGTTATGTGGGTGTGCCCAAAGCCTCTGAAAGATCCCTAACTTTGACTGCTTGAGTTTTTTTGATTCCTCTTGACACCTCATCTTGACCTGTTCCTTGTATCTGTGCACTGTGATCTTGCACCTCTTCTGCCTCTGAGTTGAGATTAATTGCAAGAAATGCAAAAACCCCAACACTTTTAAAATTCAAACACTTTTAAACTTCTGGCACCATGACATCCCTAGTGAAGTGTTAACAGTTACCAGTGTTAACTGTTCAGCACAGAACAGCAGTACTATAACCTTGTTGTAGTAAGTCAGCTGAAACTCCATTTTCTTAATGCAGGAAAAGCCAATTCTTTATTCACACAACTAATTTTATACAGTTTTTACAGGCCTTGTGTGCAGCTTTAATTGGTTTATAGCTTTCTTGCCAATTACTCTATTGGTTAGTAAGAGATATTTTGCTTGTCTGTCAAATCTCTCTATTCTTGAATTGTTTACATATTTTCTTCACTGATTCTCATGGGGCAGATTTAATGTTTTTGCAGGTGCTAGTTGTTTTTCTCCCCAAGAATTGGTTGTTGTGGTAACAAACTACTCATACCAAGATTGTTTTCGCATGGGAACTTGCAAAGTACTTAGCTGCACTTAGAAGCAGTGACAGGCCAGCTATTAATTTACACCTCATTTTATTGGGCCTTTCTTTTATAATTTGTCTTCCTGTATGTAACATAAGCTGTCTGCCACAGTCTTGGACTTCTTTGTTAATCATCTGGAGCATCTTAAATTTATCAGATTATGGGCATTTTTAGGCCCTATATGGTTTTAGTAGTCAGTCTCAGTGTGATGCCACCATGAATTTAGTACAAATCTCAATTTCAGCTTACTGTGCCTATTCATCTTCCTCCAGCTTTGCACACTGAGGTGTGATTCCTGGTAATAGTAGTGCAGGATATTTACAGAAAAGAAAACCAGGCTGATGGGTGAAGAGACTGGAGAGGGAAGGAGGCTTTAGGAGTTGAGTATGAGCAGTAGTAGAGCCTTCATCTCCCTTGTGCAGCTGGGAAACAGCATTCCAGTCTGCACAGTGAATAGATGTGCAGTGCAGTTGCCTCAATTAAAATGCAGTAAAACAAATATTTTTCTCTTGTGTCATAATAATGCTTTTTCAGATGCTAATGACTTCAGTTCATACCAGTTTCCTGACCATGGCGAGGTGCTGCATATGAACGAAGCCCAGAGGGCCACTTGCATGCTCTGTGAGAATAAATTTAGAGTTTAAAAGTTCAACTGCATGTTGTTTAGGTAAACAAAAGCATAATTTCAGAAGGAAGTGTCTAGAACTGTATAATGTGAAGGAGGTGGATTCACAGAGTCTGGCATCTTCCAGAGCAATCTAGGTTAAGGCTAAGCATTCAGTTTAAAGGTTTCTGAAGAGGAATGGGAGTAGGAAATGAGGGAGGAAGATCTCTCTGTGTTGAATTTGGCATCAGAGGGAGAGTTTGACATGGAAAGGGCTTTGTGCTTGTCATTTTAAACATGTTTGTAATGCTGTGCTGCTGGGTGGAGGTGTTTGTTTCTGCCTCAAAGCTAAGTGTGAACTTCTAAAGAGACTGTCTAGTGCAGTGTCCCTATTCAAGAATGTGTATGGGTTTGCTGTTTGCATGTGGATGCATAGCCCTTTAAGCTGTTTATGATGTTGTGTCTTTCCACTTGTGGGGTAGCAAGTTCTGGACGTGTTCTGCTTCTCTCCCTGGACCCTGTGTTGGGAAAAAAGTGGGGCTTAAAAAAACACTGCAGTGGTGTTCTGTGAAATTCTCAAGTGAGACTGTGGGTTTTTGCTTAGCAGATTAAGTGCTTCCTTTTTAGTGCATTTTATTGTGTGTTTGCCTTGTGTCTTCTCAGAAATGAAGTGTATAGTCCCTGGTATGTTTGGACTTGGAAGACTCAGACTTTTCTGTGGACACATGAATTCTGTTCTAGCTGCAAAGTAGTATTGATAATGCTTTCTGTATTTATTCACACTTTTTTTTTTTTTTAAGGTCTTGGTGCCCCTGGTTCTGTTACAACAATTTCTGATGGAGCTGACCAGACGGGGCCAGGAACCACTGAGTGCCCTTGTGAACTTTGGGGTGACATATCTAGAAGATTATTCTGCAGATTATATCATTCAGCAAGGAGGATGGGTAAGAAGACCTCATTTCTAAGTGTGATCCTAGTAGGAGTGAAAGCTAAGAGGGGTTGCTAGAAGTAAGCAGATGCAAGGAGGAATGACTCAGAAAAAGAAATAAAAAAAAAGGTCAGGAGGTCAGGACCAGAAAGGGATCTTAGGGAGTCATCTCTTTCTCTTCTCTGCCCCAAGGCAGAAGTGAATTTCACCCATTCATTTCTGATGTTGATATTAAAGACCTGAGTGATTGGACTCCACAATTTCCCCAGGCAGTCTGTTCCAGTTCTTTGCACGTCTGGTTTGGTGGATTGCTGTTGAAACTGAAGAGGTCCTTAGGTGTCAGATAACAAATTAATTTTCATACAGTGTGTGTTAAGGTGCTAATTTGTTGCAGTATGGTGAGCTTTGTGCTTCCCTGTTAATATACATGGAGCACTGCATTTGGAAGCAGACACCTGTAACAAGAGGTTATATGCCTGAGAGGCTCCTCTTTTTAATGGTATCTTCATCCTCTGGTGACTGCTGGAAAAGGTATATGGGTTTTTTCCTCCTCTTAAATTTCAGAGAGTTTCTTAGCAGATAAGTAATTGGGGAGCACTTTGTACAGAAATGTCAATAGGTACTAATTTATTTTTATAATAAGTGATAAGATAGCTAATGCATATTGGAGTTCATAGCTATATAGTAGCATGCATAGAATAAGCAATCAGGATTTCTTTGTGCTGCATTTTTCCTTGTAGAAATCTTTAATTCATGGTAACCAGTGTTCCTGAGTCATGGCATGCTGAGAAAGTTTCATTTAGAAATACTTCAGAAAGGCAGCTCACAGCTGATGAGCTGGGCCTTGAAGGCTAAGCCTAAGATTACTGGGTTTGGGAAGAATGCCAGATTTGAATGGAATTAATCTGGGATTTGTGAAATGGCTCCAGCAAGCTGATTTATTCTAAAAAGAAAAGCTGTTCAGGAAAACCCAGTGATAAAAAAGTCCTAGTAGGAAAAATCTCATTCAGAAGCTTCTCGTATTTCAAGAGTTTACCTGAGGGGTTTTTTTGAAGAGTAGCTTGTTCCAGAATTTCTGCACATCTGCACCTTCTTTACCTGTTCCCTTCCTGGCAATTGTGGAGAGCAGTTCTCAAGGCCTGTGGGAGGGATTGTTTGTTTTTAATGGACAGAAGCACTAACAGCATGCAGCCAAGTGACCTTAGGTCATTTGATAAATGCACTCATCTCTCAAAAGTATTTTCATCCCAGGGCAGGCCCTCCCTTACTTGCAGCTTTTAGACAGATCAATATTAGTACTTCTTTGCTTTTCTGCCTTGTTTTTTGACCTCCAGAAGGGCTGTGCTGTGTTCTCCAGCCCCTTTTTGAGGCCTGTGCTGTAAACGCACTTCACAGAGCTTCTGAAACCAAGCAGCTTTCCAGCCCAGCCTGCGAGGGAGGGGGCTGTGCTTTGTGTCTGGGGGCCTGTGCAGGGATGTACAGATCAGGGTGGTGGTGCTGTCCAGCGGGCTCCCAGCGTGTCTGTGCACATCCAGCCAGGCAGAAAATCAGACTGACACGGGCAGTGCAGCAAACAAGGCAGAGCTATTTTTGAAACAGCACAAGAGGCGAGGAAAGAGACTAGGTGATGAAAATCCTTTCCAGATGAATTAATGTAGCTGCACTAATCTTTGTGAGTTGCTCTGGGGATGGGCTTGGGGACCCACTGGGCTTTTTGTGGAGGAAGGGGAATATATGATAATATTGTATTTTTTCCTCCCTGTAAGGAAAAGGTTCATTTTCACCCTGTGGCATGTTTCTGGGTTTGTTCAGAGTCTATGAGATGGCAGTGCTGGGAGCAGGGCGTGGGGCCAGGATGGGAGGGGTTGTGTTCTGAGAAGGGCCAGGAAGAGCCTGGCAGGCTGGTAGCCACAGGGAAGTATTGGAGTGTTTGCATTTTTTAAGATATGCATCTGCCAGAGGGGCTCTGTGTGCCGGATCAAGTTGTCAGTAATTTGCTTGAGCCATAAGGGCAATGTCTAAACCTGGGAGTCTCCAGTGACTCATGTTGCTGTGACAGTAAGAGGTTCAATTTTTGTGTTATTTTTGAGCTGTATGAAGTCAGGTCTTTCCTGCAGCAGCTAAGAGCTTGCTTAAAAGTGAGATGCAAGAGTAGCCTGTCTGGTTTTCTGTGGATCTGGAGCAGAGGAGAGCTTCACAGGAGTCAGCTTTTCAGGGGCAGAGCTGAAAAGCTCTGTAGTGTCTCTGGTGCTGTCTCATCCCTTGGCACCATTTGGGATCTTCCTCAATTTTTGGATTGAAGTCATCTTTGTCAGGAGGGGAGTAGCCAGTCAAAGGTAAGGGGTCAGCTGAGCCCTTCCTGTGCCTCACTGCGGATCTGTGGAGTCAGAATTCCACAGAGCTGTGTCATCCATTTGCTGCATCATTCTCTGCAGCCACGATGCAGCTGGAAGAGCTCCCAGGGTTCTGCATGTGTGCAAGACTTGAGGTTCTCCTGTGAGCTCAGGAGGCTTCTGGTTCCAGGAAAGCATCTGACTGAGGGTGGTAGACAGCTAACCAGAAACAAAATTTCCAGCTCAAGGGAATAAAGGTTTACAAATTGGGTAGCTATGCAGCAGATTTCAATAAATGGGCTTGGCTGATGGGAAATGGGAAATTTGATATACTGGAGGATGAAAAGTTGCTTTTTTTATTTTCCATGCCAGTCCCACAGAGATATGGTGCTGAGATGGTGTGTTGAAACAATGAGTGTTCCCCTCCCATTCTCCCTTCAGGCACTAAAATTGTAATTCAGCTAACTTTTGATGACAGTATGGGACTGGAATGTACTGGTGGGTTGGTTGGGTTGGTGAGGGAATGGCTGGCATAGTTTTATGTTCCCTCTTTCACTAATTGGTCTGATAGGTTTGGCTGCAGCTCCTGCATTTATCTGTTCAACTCTTAAGTTTTAGTATGACCTCTCTTCTGGAGCAAAAAGCATGCTGGGCATTCCAGGTTCTCTAAACAGACACGTGGGGACACACATTTCTTCCTCCTGACTAATGGGTCCACTGGTCCTACTCAGACCTTCTTCCTTTATCATCTTGAGCCACTGCAAAACAATACCCAGCTGGATTTACCCAGCTTTGTTCTTTTCTTTCCCAAAAACAAAGTTAGGGCTCAACAGACACGCAGTATGTACATGCTCTCCCCGCCCCTTTCCTCATCTCCCCTCCCCTTTCCTCCTCTCCCCTCCCTTCTCTCCTCCTACCTCCCCTGCCTTTTTGCTCTCTCTGACTTCTCCAGGGCTGAATGCTGCTGCATCAGAAGCAATTCTTGGTCTCCTGGAAAAGTGCACAGTAAGACCAGTCCGTTGGTAAGGATTTTTTCCCTCTTCCTTTCCCACCCCTCACCAAATAATTTATTTCTTCTCAAGTTCTGCAGATCCTGTTTTTCATGGTTAGATTTCATCTTTGTAGAAATATCTGGGAATGTCTATAAGGAGGAAAGAGTGTAAGTTTTCTTGGAATCTAGCTGCCTTTTTTTTTCTCTCCGGTTCCCATTCCTGTTACCAGCCCCTCTGCCTTCCCCTTGTTTGAACCTGCATATCAGATGAGTGCAGTTAATAAAACCTTTCTTCTCAGCACAAGCCTGGGAATTATATTGTGACCTGTGGCAGAAATTGTCTCTACCTTCTCAAGGGTCTTCTCTCATGGAGTTCAGACCTGGATTTGCATTTAACTAGTTAACTGCCCATGCTGAAGGGGTAAAAGTAAATTTGCTTGAAATTTCCATAGTGTTTACAGCTTCCTATCTCAGCCTTAGAGGAGCTGTTTTCTCTGTGTCTCCAGTGTTTTGTCTTGGGCTTTGCAGCTGCATTAGTTGTTTTCTTTGCTGCTGGTGATTGAATAATACACATATTAGAGAGTGTTGACAATCTGGAGGAGAAAGAGAGTAAAGAGGCAATTGTCATCCTAGGGAAGCAAGGTAGCCAGTCTGTGCTTCCCGAGATGAAAATCTTCTGCAGCAGTCCAGGTGTCTGCCCTGGGAATGACAGTGCAGAAATAGAGAGACGTGCTCTGCTGGAGGAGAGACAAGTAAGTTTAATGTGGCAGAGATGCAAGAAAGGACAGTCTAGTTAGTAGTCCTAGAAGGGAGTTTTCCTTTCAAAATAATTGTGCTTTATGCTTGTGTCATGGAATACTGCAGCGAATTGCCCACTTTTATTTATATGTAACTTCTTTGGTACAGTAATAGAGTTTTTTAATTTTTAGGCACTGTGGCTGAAGAAGGACAGTAAATAGTAAAGGAGTAACTAGATCTCCTTTCTCTTTTCCCTTCCAACAACTTCAAATCTGAAGAAGTGGTCTATAAATAATTGAATTTACCTTATTTTAAACCCATAAGACTGAAACCTAAAGGGTGTTGCTTTGGTGCTGAGTTTTTGCAGGTAGTAGAGGTTATGTTGGAAGGCAGGGATGGAAGAGCATCATTTCTGCAGGCTGTTCTAGCCAAAGCATTCCTTGAAGGGAATGAGAGCAGTGGCTCAATATCAGAGTGCTTTGATGTGGTTCACTCGACCTTCTTTTCCTTTTTTTTTCCTTAATAAAAAGTGCAATCCTATTTGTAAGAACTCTGCTCTCTTTTTCTTGGCTTCACCTATCTTGACAGTTTCAGAGGGATGAACAGAGGCACAGTAAGTGCCTGAGGGCTTTTTGGGACTTCTTTATATTTTAAAATGTTTTGTTCTGGATCTCAGTGTTGTCAGAAGCTCCTTTATAATCCGTTTCTCTGAAGGATTAGCTGGGTGATAGTGTCAGATCTGACTTCCACGAGGGTCTGAAAAGGTTTGGTATAACGGGGCTGGGCACGGAGGCAGGGAGCAGATGGAGCCACAGCCTGGGCACACCCAGGTGGGAGTGAAGCCATTCCTGGCCACAGGCACCCCTGCTCCAGCACACAGCTGCTCCTCTGCCACAGCTACAGATCATGCAACGAGCACATTCCCAGCTCCAGGGAAGTTTGTTGTTGTGGGAAGTTTGCTTATTTCCCCGTGGGAGATGTCTTAGGATCCCTGGACATAGGCCAGTTCGTCACTCCTTGCCTCTTGTTTGTCAGACACTGGATTTTAAGCACAAATGCATTTGATGGGTTCCTAGTGCTCGTTGCTGTGACACTGGTGGTGTGGGGAAGGTGGCCATAGAAGCACAGAGTATCCTGAGTTGGAAGGGACCCACAAGGATCCCTGAGTCCAAGCCCTGAACCACACTGTGTGCCTGAGAGCATTGTCCAAATGCCTCTTGAACTTCATTTCTCTCTGGGATAGGTTGTGTTACAAGAGAGTCAGTGCCCTCACCCAAGAAACTTCCTAGCTGAGTTGAGTGGTCAAAATTTTTATTATAGCCAAGATTGCTCTCCTGGGACACTGTGTTCTGCAAGCATTTCCTCTTGAACCTCAGGATACTCTTTTTCTCAGGGATTTTATGTGGCTGTTTAGTTTCACATTGAGGGATTGAAGCTCAGGGAACATGGAGATTTTTTCCTCTGGTGGCTCACTCTGATCTGTACAGAATTTTTGCCTGAGCTGGACAAAATCAGGATCTGGAGGATACAGGTGGCTTGCTGGGCTGTATATTTTTCAGGTGGGCTTTTTTGTGCCTTCAGAAATGAGTTTTGTGTGAGTTGCCTGTCCACATCCTTCCTTGTTTCTACTTTAAGAACTGAACCAGAGAGACCAGTTGAGCTTTTAAACACTTAAAACCAAACCCTAGAAGAAGCTTGAAGAGCAGTTAGACACAGCTGTTTTGCATTTTCCTGGTCTTTGGAGTTTACAGAGGAGGGCATTTGAAGTCTGCTCTAAGATGCAGCAAATGCTCTATTGGACACCTTAATGGGGATCTCTTCTGTTCTAATCTAATCTCATCTCTATTATAGATGCAATGTGTGTTCCTACTCCTACTGTTTTTTGCAGAGAAATGAGCTGCTTTTATCTTTGAGACATTCAGAATTTTGATTTGAGTATCTCTTGGCACCAGAAGCAGCTTTGCATAAATCGTGCTGAAATTATTATTTTGTTAAATAAGGATTTTTTTTCCTTATGTGTAGTTAAAGGTTTTCCTGTTTAGCAAATATATGCTATAGGTAATGAGCCTGTTTGTTTGTATACACTTAATAATAGACATATTGGAAAACTATGAAAGATAATATAGACAACATAAGAGTCAGTTTCTATGTTTTGGGGGAGGTTTTGTTATGTTTGCTGTCTTTAAATTGTAATTGAAAGTTAACAGGTGTTTTTAAGTAACAGTTTTGTACTATATTATTGCAGGAACTTCCAGACTTTTTTTTCATTATTTTGTTACCATTTTGCTGCTGTTCAGTGTAGCTTACCCTGTAGCATACTGGCTGTAGCCTCTCCTGAGGGCAAGTGTGCCACATTTGTTAACAGTGCTTCCTGTCACTTGTAGAAGCATCATGGAACATTCCTGGGTCAAACCCCATAGGCTGAGGACAGCGATTGATTTCTGTAGCTGATCTTTTCCCCAAGACTGCCTCATGGAATGTGGCCATTCTTGCTGTGTTCTAACCAAGCAGGAAAATGTGCAGTTCTCTGTCTCCTCATAAGTTATTCCAGCTCTTCCCTCAAGTGGCAGTGGTTGGGATCAGGAGTGGCAGGAAGCTGCAGTGAGGGACTCCAGCTTCTCTGCCACACCTGATGTGGTTCTCTGAATGTGCTGGATGAGGAAAAGCACTCCCAAGTTTGCAAGTTTCCAACCACAAATATGAAATAGAGCCACTCTGATGTTTCTGGTTTGAAGCAGTATACTATCTATTTACAATAAACAAAGCAGATAAAGAAATGCTTACATACATTCCTTACTTACTATTAAATCTAAAGTGTAGGGCTTATATAAGGCCTCCTCAGGTTATTAAAAATCCTTCCACGTGTTCCATCCTGTCCTGAAATAATCTGCCTGTTGGAGCTTTGCTTCTGGGTCACATCTGTAGATGAATCAAGAGAATTGTCCTAAATGTCATTTAGTTTTTATCACAGCTGCTTTAAAAGGAAAAAAACCCCACCAAAGTGCAAACCTCAACTGAACCGGCACAAAATCCGAGCTTTATCCGCTTGACTTTATGTATTAAATCTTAATTCAGCTCAAGAAATATTAATCATGTATCCTAAATAATGCCTATTACTGTCTGGATTTTCAATTAAAGCTTCATAAGCTTTTAATGAAAAAGTGCTGGAATTGCCAGTGTGTCAGCTCTGCCCCAGCCTTCCCAGCCACGGGTGATCTGTCTCTCCAAGCCTGGGGAGTTGTGTCCCTGAGGCACTGACACGGAAGGTAAATTGTCTGTGAAGACAGAAAGGACTCAGCCAGGCTGCATAAGGCTCTGATTTATAGGGAGCCAGCAGCTGATAACTCTTTTGAGGTCAGCACAGTTTGCGTGAGAAAAGGAACAATAAAACTCTTGAGTCCCTTTTTGCCTTCCTCCCTCCTGCTGAAGGCAGGCTGCGTGTGTAGTGTTGCTACACGTATTAACAAGGTATTTGAAATTATGAGGATGGCCCGTGTTCCTTGTATAACCATCCCTTCATTTCCTTACCCTCTCCAAAGATGTGCCCAGATCTTGCCTGTATTTTGTGAGAAGCAAATCTCCAGTGAGAGTACGTATTTGGAAGTATCAGGATGGTTGTAATTTCAGGATGGTTGTAATTTCTGTACCCGCTGTCCCCACTGACTACAGGTGGCTCCATTCTCCCCTCTGTGGGCTGCTGAGTCATGGCTCAAAGCCTCCTGGCTTTCACCAGTGCACAGTGTGTGGCTTCAGGGGAATTTAGGCCATCTCAATGTAGCCCTTGTTGGTGGCTTTTTTGGTGCAATCACCAGAGCTCACAAATCCTCAGCAGCATAGTGTGTTTTTGGAATATTTTTGTATATGCCTCATGCTGAGTGAGTCACAGCAGCATGTGTGCACTTCCATTGGAATGTTAAGAGCAGAGCTGTTATCAGTGGTGTGTGTCCCTGTTCTTTCTTCTAATGTCACACCACAGACATGGTCTAGTGTGTTGTGATGTGGTGTGGACAGGAAATAAAGAGCTCCTGATCTGTGGAAGTGGAGAGCTGAACAGAGAGGAGGATAGTACAGAGGTTCATGAGACTGCAGGTTTTACCCCTAATTATTTTGTTGTTTAATTGCCATTTTTCTGAGTCTGTGTCACCTGTGGAAATAAAAAATTTGCTTTGATTGTAGGTGTCTGTTAGTGGCTTGTATTCCAGTGAGAGTATATTTCCTGCTTAACAACATCCAGGGCAAAACCTGCTGGTCAAAGGAGTGTACAATCTCAGAGTGTGTGGGCAGCAGGCTGCCTGTCTGTCCTCAGCAGAGGGTGGTAGAAGCCAAGGACAGTGACTGTCTCCCTGCTGTGCTGCTTTCCAGTGTCTGCTGGAACAGGACAGGTTTGGAGTCCTGTCCTCCCACGCTGCACAGCAGCTCTGGCCCTCACAGCTCAGTGCTTGGTCTCTTTGGATCCAGTAACCTTTGCCTTTACTTCAGTTTCTTGGCTCTTCTTTTCCATTGCCCTTAATTTGCACTGCTGGTTGCTTCCTCCTATGTGTAGAGCTATGTTTTAATGGCCTGAATGGCATTATAAAAAAAAAAAAAATTAGTTCTTCTACTGGAACATGACTTTCAAGAGCATACTGGAGTCTTGAACTGTTGGTGACTGCTTGCAGAGCAGAGCTTGCTTTGGGTTTGGCATGTGGTTGGTGTCTGAACATTTTCACAAATGTAATGCTTTACTCATTTTTATTGCATTCTGAATTAAGACTTTGTGGTGATCCTCAAATGGTTAGTGAGCAGCTTAATTACTTCTAACCCTTTTCCTGAGGTCTTTGAATTGTTTCACTTTGTTCCTGAACATCTTACCAAGCTGGATGATGTTTCCCACATCTGAGCAATTTAAAGGCATTTATGAAGAAAAGTTCCTTTTCAAGTGTTCTGTAATTAATACTCCTTTGCTCATGTCCAAATATCTTCCAAAATTCCATGGGCTGAGGGTTAAAAACATCTCCACAAAATAAAAAGTGTGTTTGTTTTTAACTGGGATGAGTTCCTGACACAGGTCACTGTGTGGATCCATAAAAAGTTGTGAAACAACCAAGGAGGTATCTTGGAATGGGAAACTATAGGTAGGAATCAAGCCCCAAATTCCCAGATGTTGGGAAGGGTTTAAAAAAGGGACAGCTGCTCAGAGTGCTTTAGGTGAACTATTGTGTGTGGAAGGGAGCATGGAGAAAGAGAATGAATGGAATTTTTTGTTATGATGGACTGTAGAGGAAAGTTTGGAGTTTGCACAGAAGGGGCTCCCAGCACTGCAGTACTTATAGAATGTTCAAATCATTCTTGTTACAAACAAGAAAGTTACTGAATCTTTGTTAATTATTTTACAGACTTCTATTATATGGAAACTTTGGAGTTCCTCCCTGCCCCCATCTCTTTGTCCTCGTTTCAGCTGGAATCGAGTTAGTTTTCTTCCTGCTGGTACAGAGCTGTGTTTTGGGTTTAGAATGAGAGTAACATTGATAACACATTGATGTTTTAGTTGTTGCTACGTAGTGCTAGCCCTAAATCAAGGACTTTTCAGTGTCTCATGCTCTGCCAGTGAGGAGAGGCACAAGAGGCTGGGAGGGAGCATGGCCAGGGCAGCTGGTCTGAACTGGCCAAAGGGACATTCCAGACCATGGAACATCGAGCCCAGTACATGAACTGGGCTGATTGCAGGGAATTGGTATTTCACACTTGCACCTTCTCCAGGTGAAACCCATTGTTAAATTTTTAGGATGCCTACAGATTTTTCCTAGCTAAATAAAAGCAAGCAAACCCTGTCACCATCTCTGGGTGTCTGTGCTTGGTTGTTTGTTTCAACTTCAGTTGTGTATGTTATGATGGCAGTTTTTGAAAGTGAACTTGTTGAAAAGAGTAGCTAAAATTGTAGTAAAATACTAGAATTATTCCAACTTGTTGGTACAAAGTAGAAATTCAGGCTTCACCTAGCACTGGAAATGGGATAAAATTAATATAAGAGGAACAGTGTTAGATGAAAATGGAGAAGTAATAGAGAGCACTTGCACAGAAAGGAGTGGGGAGTGGTGTTCAGCTGGGATTGTGTACTTGCATTTGCTTTCTTTTTCTTTGGTCTGTTGCAGTTTGGTTTCAGACTTCAGTGTCTTGTCAGGTTAATAATGACCATGTGGTGTGTTTTGGTGATGTCATAGCAATAAAGTCAGGGAAAGGAAGGAGCTCCCAGCAAAGCTCATGTAAGGGGTTCCACTCTCTGGACACACCAGCTGGACCAGCTGGGTTCTGTCATCTCTGCTGAAATGTAGGTCAGGCAGCTGCTGCTCCTGCAGAGGCCCTCTCATCTTTCTTCCAGCTCACCAAGTTCCAGGTGTCCTGCTCTGTTCTGTCCCGTTTGGGAGGGAACGCTGAAGGAATTGCTGACGTGTTGTGTACTCCTTTTTGTTCATAGGGAACAGTCTTCACTTTGGAATCTGAAGAAGAAGAGTATCCCGGGCTCATTGCAGAGGACAGCAATGACATCTACATCCTGACCAGTGACAACTCAGGGCAGGTGAGCCCCCCAGAGTCCCCCACGGTGACCACGTCGTGGCAGTCAGAGGGCCTGCCCGTCTCCCTGTCGGCGAGTCAGAGCTGGCACACGGAGAGCCTGCCAGTCTCCCTGGGACCTGAGTCCTGGCAGCAAGTGGCTATGGATCCTGAAGAAGTCAAAAGCCTGGACAGCAACGGAGGGGCTGAAGAGAGGAGTGAGAACAACTCTTCCAACTCTGACATTGTTCACGTGGAGAAGGAAGAGATACCAGAGGGGATTGAGGAAGCAGTGGTGCCAGCTGGTGCTGCAGAGACCATACAGGCAGCGTTTCCAGAAACCTCTGCTTCTTTACAGGAAATAAAACCTCCTGAAATTGCTGCTGCTGAAAAAGCACATCCCTCTGCACTTCTGCGTACAAAACAGGAGGAAAAGGGAAAAGCAGCTGAAGAGCTTGTTGAACCTGAAATCCCCGTGTTAAGTAAACCTGTCCCAAAGTTAGCCCCATCAGAAGAAAAGGCTGCAGGAGAACCTGAGAAAATACTGCTTCCTGGGGAAAAAAAAGCAGGGAAAGAGGGCCATTTGGAAGAAATAGAAGAGAAATCCTCAGCTGCGGAGGAGAAGCCTATCCTATTGCCAGAAGGGAAATCTATACTGCTGTACGGCGGGGCTGCCGCGGTCGCTATATTGGCTGTGGCAGTCGGAGTAGCGCTGGCGCTTAGGAAAAAGTAACGGAGCTCTCTTGAGGAGGAGGGAGGGGAGAAGAGAGCACATCCAATTTTTGTAGTTGTGTTACCTAAAGGTTGAGCTGCCTGCTGTTTAATTGGACATTTGAGTAACTCAGTGGTGATGAGGTGAGGTTGTTCAATAAGCCTCCAGCTACGGACAATCATGTTTTTAGTAGAATCGGGGCGGGGACTGGTTTTTCGTGATTAAAGTACGGGGGTGTTTTTAAAAAAAAACAAAAAAATCTGCAAATTTAAGAACTTAAAGTGCAGGTGCTGAAGAAAGGGGTGCTCATACTCTAGGAACTGGAACAAAGAATCCCCAGGGGAAGGGGAGAGCCAGCTGCTGCCAGCCCCTGGAGATTTTGGCTTCTCAGATTGACCGCTATTGCAGCTGTGCTGTCTTGTCACTTCCCGTTGCGCCCCCGAGCCCCTCCTAACAAACATTAGCCAACCTGAGTCCTGTAGCGAGAGGCTGGTGTCCCTTTTGTCTCAGCTTCCTCTCAGGTACAGCACTGCTCCTCATAACCTTCCAGGTTCCTCCTAAGCCCCAGTGGGACAGTGCTTATTCTTACCTCTTGGCTCACACTGGTTTTGGCCCCTAACGTTTACTGGAGCCCCCTCCTGTGAAGATGCTGCCTCTCTATAGCTGTATTATCTCTGAGCATCCTGGTGTTCCTGGGGCAGAGGTGCTGCCCAGGAGGGTGGGAGGGACACTGCTATTTGCTGGTTTGAGAATCCATTTGCTCTGCTCCTGCCCAGACCACTTTACTGCAAACCCTTCAGTTACCAGAGGTACGAAATTGATGCCGGACACGGTGCCGTTGGGATCACGACTCTGATATCTGGGGTATATTCAGCAAAAATTCAGCAAAACCGTGTGGAAGCAAGGCCAGTGCCTCAAGTGCAATTCAGATGTCAAACGCTCTGCTGTCCTGTGTCACGCTGCAGTCTGCATTGTCTTTCCCAAGTTAAGCACAGAGTGTATTTAGTCCTAACTTGGTCTTCTTGCCTGTGACAGAATCCCAGATATATAAAGCAATGGATTCTAGTAACTGAGCAAAAGAGCATTAAACATCTCTATCTGCTTGTTCCTGTCCTGGCCCGGAGTGCTGTTCAGTGCGATTTCCTTTGCGACTGTGAATCTGTAAGTACCTAAACTTACAGGTTCACAAGTTATGAGCAATTTACTTTGGCAAAAAAAAGGAAATCCCCCTTCCTGCAGTCACAACACTTGAGGTGTGTGTGGAGAAAAGCCTTTCAAGTATTGCCCTACTCCTAGTGGGATCCAGCCACAAGTGTTCCTCTTTCAGCACATTTGTGTGTCTGTCCTTGTCCAACTGCAGCTCCGTGGGCAACACCTTGGGCTTCCCAGGCAGAACTGTGGATGCATCTCTGAGGGTTGGTGCTGGCATTGTGGCTTAGACCAGATGGAGGAAGGTGAAAGGGACTTGTGATAATGTAAAAAACGAAACATGAGCTTATAGGGGAGTCTTCACAAAGCACAAAGACAAGGTACTTTTATTTCTAAATAACCATATCAAGAGTACATCTCCTGATGAGCCAGTTTCTTAAGGGATCTCAGAATGAAGAGATCTTAGCATATTCTCTATTTTAGGATATTCTTGCTGCATTTTCCTATCCCAGGATGCTGGAAAGTTAGTCAGAATGTGTCAGATTCTGAGGAATTATTTTTGTGTAAGCTTTTGTGAAATGGATTTTCTAGAAAACTTACTGGATTTTGAACTCTGTGTGTGTGAAGTTGACTATTAAGAGGAAGGGTTGTGTATATATTGCCGCTGTGGACTGAACTTGGGAGCTCTGGAGTTCTGGACTGTACTGTTGATCATTGGTTGCTCTTCTTCCATGTACAAAACATAGCAGGTTGGCCTTATCAGAAAAAAAAAAAACCCAAATCTTTTATCACATTGCAAAATGGAATTGACTTTTTTTTTTGCCATTTTCTGGTGCCCTGCTGGTTCTCATTGCTGTGCTGTGTCCCCAGAAGGGGTCGCTGGGACCTCCTCATGCCATGGGTTCTCTGGTGTCTGCCTTCCCACCAGGGCAGTTCCCTCTCCTGGCCCCTTGCAGGAGCTTCCCCCACGTGGAGGAGAGGTCTCTTTATGCTCCATCTGTCACGGACATGCAGGAACAGCTTTGCTTTGTTTCACATCTCGTGTTTATCAGGGAATGGTAGTCTCTGAGGTGGCAAGGGCAGCTTTATTGCTTGGTCAGTCAGGGCAGGGCTGCCCCTCTCCTGCTGCTTTGCTGTTGGCTTTGGGTTCTTTGCTGTGGGAGAGAACTGTTCTTAACCTGCATCCCCTCCTTCCTGAAGACAATGAACCTGCTTTTGGTACAGCCCCACCTCCAGCCACACAGCAGGTTACTCTGAAGCAGAGATGGATTCTGTGGACACTCTGGATGACTTGTGTACCAGTGGGGGAGGGTGGAGGCAGGGCTGTGTTACTTCATCTTCTCTGTGGATGGAGTTGTTTCAGTAGTAGTGTGGAGATGGGTAGAGGACAAACAAGAATAAATCCAGGATGGCAAGGGAAGAAGTTAAAAACTTATTGCCGCAAGGAGCCCAGTGGGGCATGAAATAAAAAGCTTCCATGCACAGCAGTGAGAAGGTGGCAGCAGTAGTAAGGAAAAGAAATTACTGTGTTAGGCATTTTCCTGGTCAGGCAGAAGCCTTGAGTATCTGGTGTGTTGCTACATTTCATGGAGCATCAGTTGCAGTGTATGTTTTGGTTGCTTGGTCCTTTCTTTATAATGTTCTTTTCCTTCTGGGGCCTTTTAGATTTGGCAAGTCAGCGAGAATTTGAACTGACCACATGTTCAGAAAATTTCTTGTATGAGTCTCTTTCCTCTGGGAACACTCCACTAGTTAAAAAGGTCAGCTGTGGGGTTGAATTCTGCAGAGTTTGGAGTCCTGTGGTCAGAGCTGGGGCAGGTGTTGTGGAAGTCACCAGAGGGGGGGTAAGCTCAGATGGCAGTGTTCCTACAGACCTGAGAGAGAGGCTGCTCTGTTAAGAGGTGTGAATTAGAAAATGGAAGTTTTCTTCCTCCCTGTCTTCAGGTATATTACAGTAACCTTAAACTGCAGGGTCCAGTTACCCTGAAAGGTGTGATGCAGCCTCTCTTTAGTGGATCTCTCCTAGCTGGCAGAGGGAAGGCAGAAGCTGTATACTTGTAAAAGGGCATATAGAATTACTTGTGTTGCTCATCCCCTTCCCAGAAGTGCCTCAATATCTGTCCTCTAGTGGCCTGTACTTTAACAAAATATCTACCTTAGACCCATTCTGTCTTCACTTTATCCTTAGCATACCCTAAAGCTGAGATGCTAAAACAGCAGAGGGCTGGATCTGTGAAAAAAGTGGGAAATACTTAAGGAACTGCAGTGGACAGCATGCTCAATAAGGAAAGGCTTTCAAGATAAGGTGCAACTTAAATTCAGCTGTGCTTAACTAAGCTATGCTTAGTTGGGCGTTGTGGCACTGCAGGAACAAGAGGCTGAGAGCAAAGACAGAATTCCTCTGTTGCCCAAAAGCCCAAAGTGCAGATGCAGAGCCATGTCCCAGCCAGTTGCAGCTCTTATGTGCTGGCTGGAGCCTGGTGGGCTCCTGCCTCCTGAGTCCCTTGAGCTGTGGGGCAAGTCAGCACTACAGGAATCCATCCTTGCTGTTTGTGAGGGCTTCATTTTTCACTCTGGCTGTGCTCAGGCAGCTGCAGCTCAAGTGCCAGGTGGAAGCTGCAGTGCTGAGTGCTCTTACACAGGACAAGTTTTGCTGCCAGAATCCCATTTCCTTCCTTCCCCCATAGCACTGATCATAGCTAGGCTAAAACTTTGGACTGGATTTTTAATCAAATTAATCAATGCTTTCTAATGGCCACAAATGAAAAGTTTAATTAGTACTAAACAAGCAAGCTGCTGAAGTTTGGTCTTCTTTCATTTTAATGATTGTAGTAGATAAAATAATCTGAGGTTATAAACCTTCCCTATATTTAATGTCAGTTACAGGGTTATGGCAGTACTGGCAAAGCCCTAGTAAAGTAGATGTTGCTATTCTGGGAAAAAAACTAGAAATGCTTCTGGCTCTGCAGTTGTTCATTCAGTAAACCAGAGCAAGTTCCTGTTACAGAGTTTCAGAGTGTAATTACTAGAATCTTTTGCTGTGAAATGGGGGAGTGGGGTGGAGAGGTGCACATGGCTGGCCCAGGTGTGATGCCTGCAGGCATCAGAAAGCCCAGGGCTTCAGCAGAATGTCATATTCTGGGCTCTGTTTGTGTCTGCTCATGTTGGAGCACAATGGGAGGAAATGTTTCACAGTGGAAAGTTCTTGGTTAGTATCTTTATTGATGATCTGGATGAGGGGATTGAGTTTAGCATTAGCAAATGTGCAGATGTCACCAAGTTGGGTGCAAGTGTTTGTCTGCTGGAGGGTAGGAGGGCTCTGGGAGGGACCTGGAGAGGCTGGATCCATAAGCTGAGTTCAATGATAGGAGGTTCAACAAAACCAGGTGCCAGGTCCTACACTTTGGGCACAACTCCCTGCAGTGCTATAGGCTGAGGACAGAGTGGCTGGACAGTGGCCAGGCAGGAAGAGACCTGGGGTTATGACTGACAGCAGCTGACCATGAGCCAGCAGTGTGCCCTGGTGGCCAAGAAGGCCCATGGCACCTGGCCTGGATCAGGAATGGTGTGGCCAGCAGGAGCAGGGCAGTGATTCTTCCCCTGTACTTGGCACTGGCTGGGCAGCACCTTGAGTGCTGTGCCCAGTCCTGGGCCCCTCCGTTCAGGAGGGATGTTGAGGTGCTGGAGTGAGTCCAGAGAAGGGCAGCAAGGCTGGTGAGGGGTCTGGAACACAAGTCCTACAATGAGCAGCTGAGGGAGCTGGGAGTGTTCAGCCTGGAGAGGAGGAGGCTCAGGGGAGACCTTGTCACTCGATGAGTACCTGAAAGGAGGGAGTAGCCGGGTGGGGGTCAGGCTCTTCTCCGAGGCAGCAGCAACAGGACAGGATGACACAGCCTTAAGCTGTGCCAGGGGAGGTTTAGTTTGGACAGTGGGAAGAAGTTCTTCACAGAAAGAAAGGGTGATTGGACATTGGAATGGGCTGCCCAGGGAGCTGGTGGAGTCACCATCCCTGGAGGTGATTGAAAAGGCTGGATGTGGCACTCAGTGCCTTGGTCTGGTTGGCAAGGTGGTGTTTGGTCATAGATTGGACTCGATCTCAAAGGCCTTTTCCAAACCTAGGTGATTCTGTGAGACATGGAGGGGTGAGGCACAAGATCTGCTCTACCTAATGAGGGCAAAAGCTGTGGCTTGGACTGCTTAATGAGTCCTGCATGAGGAAGGTTGCAAGAACAGTATTACTTTGACTTAATGTATCAAGAGTGCAAGCTTGGTATTGCCATAACAGAAAAAAAAAAGGAAGGGGGGGTGTGTTTATAAAATTTAACCTAGCACTACTTGACTCAGGTAGAGCAAGCTCTCAGGCTCAGAGGGAGCAGGGCCTGCAGGGCCAGGTCTAGGCAACAGAATTCAGTTTGTGTGTGATACAGTGAAGGTACCTGACCAGGACTTGGCTGGGGAATGACACGAGCTTGGAAGGAGCAGTAGGATTAAGTCTAGAGGAACCACAACACATCACTCAGCACCACCTCCTTAAGTTAAGTAACTTCATAACTTTTTTTTCTACTTTGAGCTGACCTTCTCTCAGTCTCTTGGGTAGGCTGACTTGCTTCCTCCAAGCTAGAGGTCTGTGGTCATGCTGTAGAAGTGGGGGAGCTCCTGTTGGCTTCCAGTGGAAGCTGCTTTTGATCTCCCTGCAGTATCTGCAGGGCAGGCAAGGGACACTGTCAATCTGGACACAACAAACTGCAGAGGATGCATCTTACTGCTATACCTTTAGGGGCTTTGTCTTCAGTTTTAACTTGCAGGATAAGCTTTTATTCCACTGTAAACCTAAAAACCCACTCAGACCAAAAGAATGCCACTTGATTTGTTAAGTAGCAAAGACTAATGGGACTGACTCTGAAGCTGCAGGTTAGGGGATCTCTTCTGCTGGGCTTCTGCTGGGTGTAAGCAAATAGTGACAGACTTGCAGGGATTTTGGATTCTGTTCTCAAGAGGCCTGCCTGGGGGAAGAGACCCTGCCTGGTCCTCAGGTCACCCATTATCCCAGGAACTCATCATACTGTTCCTTCCAACGTGCAAGTGCAGCCCTTTTGGGGAAAACTGTCTAAAGCTTCTTGTGCCATTTGGTTAATAAAAGTGTTTCCACCTTGACAAGAAAGTTCTTTCCAGCTTCATTGTTCAGTATTCAGTTCAAGTGAAGGGGTATGTACATCCTTTCCCTCTGCTAATGGGACACTGCTGTAAGACCATGCCCCCAGGTTGCACTTTAATAAATGGTACAGTTTTCAAAAACAATGTGTAGACTACTTCTGTGCTTCCACTTTTCCCCCCATTTTAGTGCAGGCACCAGAAGAAAAGGTGGTTTTACTTACAGGAAACTTGCTTATGCAAGGCACAAGGACAGGACCAGAGTGTCTCTACTGCTGGCAGCTGCATCATAAGCCATGGTGAATTAAAAGAATGCCATTAGTACTTGCACAAAAAATTTTCAGGTGGAGACTGAAAGTCTGCAGAGCTGTAGTAGCCATCAGAAATGAAATTTTTATTTAAGTTAAAAAACCCTACAAAATATTTACATACTTGGAAAAGTCTTGAGGCACCTGGATCACAGGTGACACATTTGCCACCTTGTTTGATTTTGTATCAAACAACCTGAGTCCAAGTTTGTTCAGCCTGAGATGTCACTACAAGATAGGCTACTTTTTCTTGAGCATATTCAGATTGCATTCTCAAAAAACTTTCCCTGTGCCTACCCTGCCCTTTTCTTTACAGGTTTTCTGGTCAGCTTTATTTTTCAAGCAAACACAGGTTTATGATGACTGATACTGAAGTATCCTGCAGGAGCAGGAGCAGGGTTGGAAAGTGAATAACTAAAGCAAAATGCTACAACTGCTTAGAAAAAACATAGAGGACAGGCCCTGTGCCCACTGGGCCTGTGGAGGCACAAGGCAGGCTCTGCACAAAGTCTGCTGCTGCTAAAATAAAAAATATGTGAAAGGAGAGAGGCAAGCACTACTCCCTACAGGTACTGGCAGAGCTGGCAGGCAGCTCATGCTACTATTACTGCTGTGCTAGTCTACAAAAGCCTATCTAAGAAGCTCTGCCAACCCTTTCACAGCTGTCTTTCAGAAGGTAGGAGTAAATCAAGTCATCTTCACGCATCAAGTATAATCTTCACGAATTCAAATGCTCCACACAGGCCTGGAGAGCTCACTCACCCAGCTGGAAGGAGAGAAACAGACGGGGCATTATGAACAGCAGCAGGGTTCTTCCCATGCCAAGCCCTGCCCTGTGCCTGCCCAGGAGCCCGGCAGCTCCAGCGCATCAACACTGCCACCTGCCGTGCTGCTTCCCGGCCAGCAGCGGGGACACGGCCCACGGGACAGTGTGGGACAGCCCCGGTGCCCAGCTCCAGCCCTCTCCCTGCCCTTGGTGCCACCAGCCAGCTGGGGCAGCAGCACGGACCAGTCTCACACAAGTGACTTATTCCTGGCATAACTCAGCACGCTGGAGCCAAACTGACTGAAGGGAAGGGCAGAGCTGAGGGACATGGCACAGTGACACCGTGCCCAGGGTGCTGGGTGAGGCAAAGTGACAGCGTGACCCGGGCCCATCTGGTAAGGCTGAAGTGCAGGAGTGTCCCACAGGCCTGCAGCACAGCACAGCTGTGTCACCTCTGCTTCACAGGGTGGCAGGATCACAGCCCTGCGTGCTCAAATCCCATTCTCAAGGGCCACTGAGTCCTAACAGCAGTGTGTGTGTCCTCTCCCCTCCCCAGACTCCTTAGTTACTGGAGCTGGGGCCTCGAGCCTGGCTTGCCTGCGAGCTGCACAGCCTTCCCACCTCTGCTCAAGTGCCAACAGAGAACAAGAACAGATTTGACTGTTTCTCATTCTTCCTCTGCTAGTATTAATTCTCAAGAGCAATTCCTTTCACCTTCCAGTTCTCCCAAGCTCTAGGGAGCTGAGGAAGACAAGAGCAGAGAGCTCAGGGTCAAGACACTGGGGAAATGCAGCCAGTAAAGCTCAGGTCAGGCTTTCCTTTCCTGAGGGAACGAAAGAATCATTAACCAGAATGTTACTGGTAGAGCTCCCTGAGGAGATGGCAGGGAGGAGAGGAGCAGTCACAGCTCTCTCTGCCCAACAGAACAAATGCACTCTGTTCACTGGCTGTTCTCAGAGCGGGGGCGAGCAGATGTGATGTGACCCCCCTCAAGCACACTCATTTCCAGAGCTCTGCAGGGACTGACATTGCCTTCTGGCCCAACCTCCAGAGCACTACAGGGAAACCAGCAGGCCACAGGCAGTTCAGAGCTAGGCCACCCCTGAGGGAATAACCCAGGACAGCTAAGGGGCTGGCTGTGACTCCCACTGAGCTGTTTGACAGCACTCACCATTTCAACAATGTAGTTGTGGAACTGCTGGTTCATGTAGTTCACAGTGGTGTTGATGACACGGCATAGAAGGGAGGGCACTGTATTCACAATTTTCTTAGTCAAGACCATTGCTAGCACCAACATGGCCTTCTCCTGCTCCATGTCTGAGGGGATGGCTCGTATAAGCTCTCTCACTGCCCTGGACACGTGCTGGGTTATCTCCTGTATGGAAGAGAGGGATCTCAGTGCAACAACTTGGCAGAAAGGGGTCTGCACAGCCTGCCAGGACTGTGCTAATAACTGATGTGCTTATTGCAACACTCCACAGGATGCTGCGCCCCTTCCTCCCAGCCATGGCAGCCAGCCTGTTACATAAAAAAACAGCCCCGAAAAACTATGGCCCTTGATCCAGATGTAGAGCTAATCCTTGGATAGCCTTCCTTTCCTTTTTAACACGAGACACCTCAAACTCTACTTCCCTTGCACAGCAGCAAGGCATGTTAGATGCTGGGCCAACTGCATCTAGGGAGAGGCCACCCCAGCAGGTCACACAGCCAGGCCTAAACCCACTGCTACTCCCAACACTGTGCCTATGAACACACAGCATCAGAAAAGGGTCTCATGACTTGCTGTTCCTTCAGTGCTCAGTAACAAGCACAAGTTCAGCTCCTGTCACTAACCTGCTCAATTTTTACCCATATGATGCTCAGCAGATATACAGGACTTGGCACCAAAGTACAAAGATCTTTAGTACTAAAACTAAGCCTTAGCCAGACCATTCATTTTCCAAGATAAGCCATGGGGCCATCAAAAGAAGGACAAAATGCCTCAAAGTCAGTCCTTTTCCACAACCACCATTTCAGCATCTGCAGAAAGGAGATGAGCCGAAGGAACCCAATTTACACATTAACTTCTGCCACAGAATCACCTCTAACAAATCTTCAGATGTTTGGGATTAATTTTCAGATGCCTCCAAAGTCACAGCAGGAAGGATGCAGAGTATTTAAAAGGAGAACTGCTTATCAGGCTGCTTTTCACTCACCTCGTTAGACAGGTTCTCATTCAGGTAGTGCCGCACTAGGCCATTCACTACTCTTTCTTGGATTTCTTTATCAAACTGGTCTCCAATCTCAGCAAGCTGAGCAGCAATGATCCGGATAACCTCTTCATTTGTTGGAGCCACCTCTGCCAACACAAAGAGCAGAATTTAGTTCACAGGCTGTAGTCAGACCAGGTTCAGTACAGGTCACAGCATTTTGCTAATCTCCATTAGCAACCTCCTTCCCACCCCTGAGTGTATTCATGACAGGTCTAAGCACAATCTCTTTAAGTGCACCCAGGTTGCTTACCAGAAATAGTGGCAAACAGGGGTTTGTATCTGTAGTTTAGGTAAAGTGCAGCCTCACCCTGCCCAAAAAAAAATCACTGCAGGGCATGTTAGAACATCTCCAACCAAAATTTGAACAGGACAGTTACAGCCAACATCCTGCCCAGAGAGGGGAATTGAGAAGCTGTGCATGACATTGAAGGTCTTTTTCAACCTAATGATTCTAGACTTTAAGTGACTTGTCAGGACTTGTCTCTTAAGCACCATCTAAAATACAGCACCTCATAGAATAGTTGGAGTTGGAAGGGACCTGGAAAGGCCATCTCATCCAAACCCCCTGCAATAAGCAGGGACATCTTAAACTAGATTAGACTGCTCAAAGCCCCAACCAAACCAATCTTGAATGTTTCCAGGGGTGGGGCATCCATCACCTCTTTGGGCAATCTGTGCCAGTGTTTTACCACCCTCATTGTAAAAAGCTTCCTTACATCTAGCCTGAATTTGTCCTTTTTCAGTTGAGAACCTTACACCTTGTCCTACCTGCTTTTGGCAGGAGACCTATGCAAATTTGTGTGAGAGAGGGCTATTTACTGTAGCAGTTCCTCCTCACCCTGCTTCAGTTGAAGTCAACGTGCCAGCTGACACACCCTGGGCAAGGGGCAGTAGCCACCCTGCAGATGGCTAGCAAAGCAGGAACAGGACCAGAAGCTATTTGAGGAACAGTTTTCACCTGACTCGTACAGCAGAAAGGGATTCACCCAGTACCAGAACTCAAGTTGTTCCAAGATCCTAGCCCAAGTATTGAGGAGCAGTATGAGGCCTAACTTAACTGCTTAGCATCACATTCCTTGAGGGCAGCTATCACCAGTACCAGCTTTGTGCCTTTCTCTGATGTGCTGCAGACAAAACCCAGTGACAGGTGCTCAAGAAATCCATGGAGAGAGAAAGTACTAAGCACCAGCTGTCTTAACCGAAGTGTTAAATTCCCAACCAACACCACCAACAGCCACACAGTGAAGTTTCTCAATAGAGAAAACATTACTCCTCTGAAAAAGACAATAAATACAAAGATAGGAAATGGGGAAAGAAATCCACCATGTTCAGAGAGACATGTGGGATGGAGAAAAGCTTGCTCACCTAGCTCACCATTCCGAAAGCGGCCACTCCGATTGCCATCGGTCTGAAGCTCGTCATCATCGTTTCCTTGGCACAACATGATCTGCTGGCTTTGCAGGGAACGCAGCTGGTCTTTGAACTTAAAGTCAGAGGATGCCTCCAGGAAGGTGAACAGCAATGCATGCTCCATCTGAAGAGGTCCATTGATCTGAAACATAAGGAAATGACTGTTAAGCCCATGCCTAGAAAATGTCCCACTCAGAGCATCTAGGCATGCACCGTTTTCCAACCCTGAACACGTCTCTGTGGCCTCCTGTGGGCAGCCTGAACAGCATCAACCAGGAGGTCCACAAGGCCTCAGCAAATGCAGACTGACTCCTGGATGTGGACCCACACAGGACTGTCCCATGGTGAATGGCAGAAGGCTCTGCTCTTACAAACTGGTGTTGAAAACCCAGCTCACCTTCTCCTCACCTTTCCAGCTGTGGCAACGGCAGCAACCCCGATCCGAGTTCCTCTTTTGAAACAGGTGTGAGTTCAGCAAAAACCATCCATTTCCTTTACTCAGACACCTGTGTTTGGAAGGGTTTTACCCCTGTATTTGGGAACTGGGCATTCTACTTGCTGTGCATAAAGAAGGCAGAAGCTCCTCACTTCCATGTAATCAGAGCAGAGCAGTAACAAGGTGGGAAATAGAGATAAGAGCATAAGCCTGCAAAAAACCCCCAAGGTTCACATTTCTTCTCCCTCTTCAAAGGAACCTCAACCAGCTCCATAACAAACCTGTTCAGCTCCTCGTAGAGAGCCAAGCAGCTGCTCACAAGAAAAGTGACATGAGATGGCAGATCAGTGCCACCTCCAGTGGCACATTCACCCCCAGTAAATGGGCATGTGCTGTCTCCATGGCCACACAACCTGCAGCCTTCAAGCAAGGCAGCCCACATTAATCAGGTTGAGGAAGTTCATGAGGCAGGCAGACTGATGGGAGCAAGAGGCCCCACTGGAACACCAGGCCTCATAACCAACTAAGGCCTCCAGAAAACCAGGAGACTCTCCAAAAATTTTAGATAAACAGGTAAGAGAGGAGGATGTGGTATAAGCACAGAAATAAAGTAAGAAAGAAAGTCTTTACTCTGGTATGCAGATGGTCTGCCTGTAAGAAAATACTTAGGCCTAATTTTATCTAGGGAGAAGAAAAATAGTTAAAGAAGAATGGTTTGTTATGCTGACAATATGCAACCAGGATGAACTTGGTAACTGAAAGGGGGTTTTGGGGAGTGGAACCTTGCAAAGCCTTGACAACCATATCTCACTGGGCAGACAAAAGGAGGAACAAAGTCAACAAAAGGCAGGGTTCAGAAATGGAAACAAATGGAAAATAAAGGCTATGATCAGTCAGAGATGAACAGAAGGCACACCTTCCATGATCTAGCATGCATGTTTACAGACAGTAGTGCAGGTCACCTGGCACCCGAGCTCACTGGGGCACCAGTGGCAATCCCCTTCAACAGCCCGCTGGACTGGTCATTGGGTTTATCTCTGATACATTTTTCAATCATATTGTGTTCAAAAGGCTTGTGGGAGGGCAGAGTAGGGGGTTAGAATTGTATCCTAACATGAGCTGGGCTGGGGGAGGATGACAGACATTTCAGTTACAGTTCAATGTGTAAGATGTAAGTGTGCTAAGTAACAGCATCAAAATTGTGTTTAACATTGCACAAACCAATGCAATGCATTGATCACAGGGCTGTGCCCATTCCTTTATTAGTTTTAGCAGTTTGTAGCTTTATCAATAAACATTGTAGTCTCTTACATGGCTACATCTCCAGCTTGCAGTCCCAAGGGGAAGTGCCACACTGAGAGCTGCAAGGAAGCAGCTTGCAACCTAACTGGTTCCATCCACTTCCCTGTATTCAGAGCAGCACCAGGAACAGTGCAGAAATTCTGGGAAATTCAAGGACACTGAGACTTATCCCCTTCAAAGTATCTCAGGACAAATGCACCAGAGAACCACTGTACACTGTGAACAGCTGACTTCAGACATGTTTGACTCTAACCTGTTCCATAATGGATTCAGGGACAGAGCAGCTCGCGTCACCCTCTGCTTCAGACCAGAAATCCTCGTCCTGTGAAAGAGTAAGAAAGAAAAGTGAAAGGAAAAAATTTCCCATAAATCCACATCTTGCAGCTGTACTTATGTGTCTGGCCATGCCCCATAGTAAATGTCCCTTTTAGTGATGCATATCCCTATTTCTGGAGGGAGCTGCCCATCACACACCATAAGTCATGAAAAAGGGCTGAGGAAACTACAATTGTCTCAGTGAGAGGGGCCCTGTGAATGAGAGGTACAAATCTTCTTCCTGCCATAGACACGTGCCAGACAGTGGAGTGACAACCTACAAACAGGGCTTTAAAGCCAAGAGCTGCTGTTGAGTAAGGGAGGGACAACCCTCCATGGATCCAGAGGCTGGAATGAAGAGCAGGGTGATCAGAGAACTCCTTAGAGCAGGTGAGCTGACGGGTCTGCATGCACAGCAGAATATTCAGAAATGAAAAACCCAGCTGACATTGCTACACATCCACAGGGCCTTGAGAGGGCCTCTCCCCACCCTCCATGCAAGACATCCACGTGAATACTCAGGCTCATATCAATACTTCCCAACAAATATCATGATGGGGAAGGTTGGATCAGGTGCCAGAGGCTTCCAGTCACATGAGTGCAACTCTGCTAAGCCTCCAGGGCAGCTAGCTAGGAAGAAGGGAGAAAGCAGGACAGAGCCCAAGGGAAGAGGCACCCAGTGAGGGAGAGCACAGGGCAAAGGGGAGCCTCCCTCTCTCCCTCACAAAGGGGAGATGTAGGAGCACAGTGCTCCCTCCTCATCCTGCCAGAGGCAGCTGGTGGGTGGGTCAGAACCTTCCATTTGGTGCCTTAAACACAACAGTCCCACAGCTGCACACACACGAGTCTCTGGTTCAACTCTTGATGAGCAGGGCCTGGCTGAAAGTGGGCACTCCCTCCCTACCAAGCCTTCTTCACCCAGGGCAACAACCTGGTTGTTATGCAGGCACCTTCTAAACCAAAAACGGGCTGGAAGAACTAAGGAACCCAAACAAAAGGCCTGCTAACCATCAAAGACTTGAGCTAGTGATAAATGACTATTTCACAGTAACAATTCCTCACATCTGTGTTTTAAATAACTAAGCATGCTGGTAGAAAAGAGGGAAGTGAAAGCAGAAAGAAATTCAAACTGAAGCAAACCACAGTCATATTTCAAGAGACCATGAATCTCCCAACTTTCAAAGGCTCTTAGAAGTCCAAGACCAAAACACAATCTGCAATATGTCTGAAACACACAACAGCTCACAGGAAGCCTCCTAACCATGAGCTCTTCTTTTCATGGAATTATGTCAGTCTAACAGCTACAACACAGGCTTATCCCTTGCTGCTTTGCATTTTCCTCTGTTCCATTCAAATCCCTATTGCTGCTACTCACGTCTACCCTAAGGAGTGTTCTGGCTGGGGAGAGTCCTCTGTCCTGTTCTTTGGGACGTGAAGGGGCTCTGAAACAGGTGAGGGTGATCTTTCCTCTGGGCTTGACTTTGCTGGAAGAGACACAGATGTTAATTCAGGTTTGAGAACTCGAAACAGAACACTGAGATTAAGAGGAAAGTGGGGATTTAGAATTAAGTCTGTGGCAGGACTTCGGCTTTGTGCAAACTCCTGAGGACTTGTCACCACAAGCAGTATTTCTGTAGGTTAGGTAAAGCCTCAGTTTACACATATTCTAGTTTTAGAGATAACATTTCTTTTCAGTGCAGTTTTCCCACTCTCTGCTTTAAATGAAGAGGCACAGACTGCTCCAGCCCAGCCAGGTGCCTGCTGCACCTGCAGATGTCAGTGGCTGTGCAGGGAGAAGAGACTTACAACACATGTGGGCTCTTCCCTTCCCTCAGGGATCTGTGTAGATATAGACACTCCTCAGGCCAAGTCCACAAAAATAGAGACATTAAAAAAAGTCACCCACCATAGCTGCAAATAGCAATTTTGTCTACTCCTGCACATGAGCAGAGATAAAACAAACACACAAACAGAACAATGAAAAGTTCCACCACACTCCAGAGTACTAAGATGGCAAAAAATGAAGAGAGCCTGAACACCACTTCACAAACCAAATTTCCTAAACCAAAGATTGACCACCCATGCAGTGAATGGCCCTGAAGGCAATNTTTGCACATATTCTAGTTTTAGAGATAACATTTCTTTTCAGTGCAGTTTTCCCACTCTCTGCTTTAAATGAAGAGGCACGGACTGCTCCAGCCCAGCCAGGTGCCTGCTGCACCTGCAGATGTCAGTGGCTGTGCAGGGAGAAGAGACTACATATGTGGGTTTTTCCCTTCCCTCAGGGATCAAATCAGCTCTGTATAGATATAGACACTCCTCAGGCCTAGAGACATTAAAAAAAGTCACCCACCATAGCTGCAAATAGCAATTTTGTCTACTCCTGCACATGAGCAGAGATAAAACAAACACACAAACAGAACAATGAAAAGTTCCACCACACTCCAGAGTACTAAGATGGCAAAAAATGAAGAGAGCCTGAACACCACTTCACAAACCAAATTTCCTAAACCAAAGATTGACCACCCATGCAGTGAATGGCCCTGAAGGCAATACCTGCCCTCAGCTAAGAAAATTCCGCTTGGGTGGTCAAAAACACACCAGAGAAGAAGAAAAAGGATTTTTCTCCACCCCAAAATGGCTTCCTACTTCTACAATACAGGGCAAATTATTTTTTAATTTTAGTTAACTAGTAATTACAGGAACCTCAAGTTTTACATAACTACTTTGAATCAATGCAAAGGGCTTCGATAGTCACGAAGTTGCTGCTGAGAAGTCAAATTCCTTAATGGAATATCAAAAAAAAAAAAATCCCCCAAAAAAGTCAAATGTAATCATGCTGATACCACCCAAATTTTTTAATCATTAAGACTTTGGAATCCTGGTAGTTTTAAATTCAGATTGAGACTGTTTCTGGTGGAGGGAAAAAGGTTACTTTATATTGGGTAAAAAGAATCTTTAGTTGGAGAAGGAGAAAATATGAATAAAGGGTACAAACACCATCTGCACTCGGATTCAGAGTCAAACTAGATCATTTGCTAAGGCTGCTTTAGGACTGCTCAAATCTTGGAATGAATTTTTACAGAATATGATATTTTAATTGAAACATCAACTAATTTTAATACATTGTTCATTTTTTTACTTCAATTCACTCATTAGACAAATGAACTTTGTGAGAAGCTCACATTTCTTTGTGAGAAATGAGCTGCTTCTGAGAAATCACTAAATGCCTTGAAGTGTTCAACACATAAGACTACAACCAGTTTTTCAGACCTGTTCTATCTCTCTTTCTTAGGAAAAAAAATGAAGGGGGTACTTTAACCACAAGTTTAAAACCCTTAAATCAGTTCTACAGAATCAGGGTAGGGCATGTTCATTCCAACTCAACATTGCATGGGATGCAGGACTGTGGGAGAGGCATGTGGTAAGAAAACATAATTACAGTTGCAGAAGCACATCCACCAGCAGCCTGTCAGTGCAGTAGGAAAGACCTCATTCCACCCACACACAGCAGTTTTCGCAGGTGAATTTCACAAGTGAACTCTGTGGGTGCTTCCTCCAAGGCAATCACAGCTCTTTAGGTGGGGCTGAGTACACCTTGAGGGATGGGACTTACTGCTCTCCAACAGCACAGCTCCTTCAGGTCTGGTGTCCCATCTTCTGTTTCTCCCTCTCATCCCCAAGTCACACTATCCTTTAAATCTCACAAGGAACTCACCAGAGGAGCTTTTCCCATCTGCAGTCCACCAGTGAGGGATGGCATCACTAGAGGCAAGAGCAGGCAGGGCCAGAACCCCCTGACTCCAGAGGAAGGAGAGATGGCACTGCAAGGTTGCAGGGTGGAGAAGAGGGAGAAGCAGGGACTGCAAGACAATTGGCACTCCCTGCCTCTCTCCCACATCACACAGTGAGGGATAATCCAAAGGAAAAGCCTCATACACTGTCTAACACTGTGGTTACCTGCTGGGGGAACTCCCCACAGCTCTCAGGGCTGCCATAACAGCAGCAGGTCCCAGAATCCCTGCAGCAGTGCTGAGTCACCCTAAAAATCAGTTTTCATCTCCACACTTGTGCTGCATCTTCAAGACAGCTCAGAAAAGAAGCCACCCCACAAAGAGTGTCTCTGCTTCCCATCACTTCCCCTCAGATTCTTCACCTTTCCTCACAGCTCAGCCTGGGAGTTACTATTCCCAGCAGACACTGTCTGGTTAGGAAAACACTGCTTTCAGCAGGGAAGCCACAGGCCTGTAAAGACTGACTCCATTAATACTGTGTCTGGATTATGGGTCAATAGACCTATTGTGTGAGCTGTCAAGATGTTTATGTCTCATGTTTGAGTTAGGAGCAATTAAAATCTCCAAAGCAGAAACCACAATAAAGCATCAGTCACTGCAAAGTCAAAAACTTCCAATCTGAGCATTGCTTTCCCTGTGTGGCAGCTGAAAGGTAAGAACTTTGGGTGTGGCAGACAGGATGACATCATTATTGGAAGAAGTAAAACAGTGACTATGTCTCCCTTCCAGGACCTGGTGGCACTTACCTGTCCTGTAGGCAGATATTTCACTGCTGAGCTACAGAGCAAGGGCATCATTTTACAGGCAGGGAAACCAAATATTTGGTATGTCGTGACATTTTAAATCCATATATCGAACCATAACCACTCAATTTTACTGTCCTCATGAGAACTTGCCACAGGCACAACTACTTTATATATCCAGTCACTACTGGAAAATAAAGAGAAACAGCACCACAGACATAGGAAGCTCCTTACTTGAGGATATTCTGAGCTGTGCCACTGTTGTCTGCAGCACTTCAGGCAGGAGAGCATAAGCAAATACCACATCACAGAGCCCAAAGTCACCAAAAGCAATGCTCCACTTCTAGCCCATAAACCCAACAGGAACTAAACAGCCCAGGGAAGGTATCTTGTTGGTGTGCCAAACCAACAGTGCTGAGTAAATAGATGTTATCATTACCACAGGAAACCTGTCCCCATTGCTCCTTACTCTGCAAAGGATTTGCCAGCCTGTAGCAGTGTTTAGAACACCCCAGGATTTTGCCTCATTTGAGACTCACCCCTAAAGCAGAATTTGCTTCTAGGCTTTGGAAAGAGAAGCAGCATGGTGGGAGCTCAGAGACATTGCAATGTAAAAGCCACGTGAAGGATGGGCCCAACAAGACCCTCTGGGCATGTACGGATGCACACACAGATCTGAGAACTGAAACTAAAGGATGGTTTGGTACATCTGGTTAACACCAAAGCTGTTGGCTTGGAGCGTGACAGGACTTTCCCTGCCACAGGGAACACTGCTTCCAAACTAAGGGTATTTTCCACCCATGTGCCTCTGAGGGAGGAGGCAACACCAAGAGCTTGTTTTGGAAGTGGCAAACCTGACAAGCCGTGAGGAGCACACCTGGAGATACCAGCAGCTCAGTGGCCAGAGCAGGACTCACCTCCTCCCCCAGTCACTTGCAGTTTATTTGCTTGGCTCTTGGCAGGAATGCCCTGTTAGTCAGGAATCATGAGACTACTTAAAATCGAGCCAGGACATCCTCTCCCTGATACTCCTAAGCAGGACAGCCGATTGCTTGAGATTTTCAGCTTTTGTTTCTCTTCCTTTCAGCTTCACATTGCCTCCTTCTTCAGGATATAAATAATGCCACTACCAATCTCTCCAGCAAGGGAAAACAAAACCCAGCACCAACACAAAGCCATTTATTCCTCATACCATTGATGCAAAACATGCTGAATGCTTAATACTGCCTTAGCTGGGACATTTTTACTTTTGCTTCTTTATGCTGCTTTAGTACAGAATTATCATCTCAGCCTGGACACCAAGCACTCTCAGCTGTGTATTTTGGCTTAGAAATACATTGCACTCTTTGTTTAAAGGAGGTTTATCTTCCACTTTGGAAGAAAAGCTTTATTAGAGACAATTCTAAGAAGAAGCTGTCAGTAGGCCTTTTTGATAGAAATTTATTTAAGTTCCTGAAGGTCTTTTGCCTTTTCACAATGACACAAATTGCAGCAATCTTCTGGTTATCAGGGCAGTACTTTGACTTCTTAGGAAGAAAAACATCCAAACCCCTCATTAACCACCCTTCTCATTTGGCTCAAAAACCTCTGGTGACCAGCCCCCACGCAGCACATGAATGAGTAAGAAGGAGCACTGCCAGATTAATAATGCTCTTTAAAAAACAGGTAGGCAGGAACTTTTAATCAGTATGGTTTCTGTATTGGATCAGTGACAGAGGCAGCATGACAACATCTTACTCTTTAGCAACCAGCCTACAGACACAGCTGAGCTTAAACTGAGTCAGCAGGAAGCCTGCAGCTAGAATTTGAATTCAGTTACCTACAGCTGGACCCAAACCGAATTTCCACATCTCCATTTTTGGGCATAGCCACGCCTAAGAGGCAAGGGCAGGACTTGGATCTCGGCTATCAGAGTGCAGGGAATTTCTTGGATCTGGCACTGGGCTGAGTTTTTCCCCTCTGGTGTTGAGCAAAGGAATTCCAGCCCGGTAAGCTCGTCCTGCACTTCGCCTCCTCGGTAAGGTCAGGAAAATGCTTCTATCTTTCCTGGGGACCTGGCTGGAGGGAGCAGAGCAAACCCTGATGAAAAAGCACCAACACCATCACACAAGACTGCTGGTATTTACAGGGCTAGCTTCCTGTTCAAAATCGAACTATTTCAGCCCAGCAGCTGCAACAGACCCCTGCTATAATGGCACAGTGCACGTGCAAGCAGTTCTCATGTTTGCCTCTTAGAAATGATGGAAAAGCACTGAGGAATCATAGCTCCAGTGTTTTGGATTATCAAGGAAGGACAAACAGACTGAGAGCAGGCAGTACTGGGACAAACTCCAGCCATCACTGGTGATGTGCAAGTGACAGCATCCAACCAGAGAAATGCAAGACTTGCTTCTGGATTTAGAGCAGGCCCCAGCTGGGCCATGGGCACTGCACCCTGCACTCTGGCAAAGCTGCTTTTACACTGGAGCAGCAACAAAGTGCTCAGTTCCTGCAGCAGATACAGTCTCAGCACTTGGCAACAGTGCTCTGAGAGTTACAGGTGCCACTCGGACAGGCTCTGCCAGCCGTAAGATCTCAAAGTGGGACTGCATACAAGAACTGCCATGCCACCTACAGGACAAAAGAATCCTCCTGATTTTAGTTTTCATACTACTACTGCTCAGTGCCAGCATGAGCACAGACCAGCCATCAGTCAGAAAATCAGGAATGCCATGTCATTTTGCAACTTGGATGCATTTCACAGCTGATACCAGCAGTAAAGAGGAATGTAAATCTGTCTTTCCTTTGCCTGACTGGCAAGTTAGATAAGCAAAGCAAGAAACTGGTCAGAAGTAATTAAAAAAATAATTCAAAAAGACAGCTTTATGGACACAGGTTGGCCCTAACAGTAGCATTCCCTCTGCCTTTCAGGCCACATGAGTAGGCAAGAACTGCCTTTCTAGACTGGTAAGCACCAGGGATATCTGCTCTGCTTTCTGGAATAAACAGAAGCTGTAAAGATGCTTCAGTGTGAAGTTTAAACACTTGACCAGAGTGGCCCATAGGAAATTACACATCCAAAGAACAACACTTCAGGAACTCCCTGCTTAGGTAAAACAAGGCTGCTGATGCAACAGCCAGGACTGCACTCATGGAGCTGCTAAACAATGATTCAGTGCACTGGACAATTTACTGTCAAGAGAATTCTCACAGCTGGTGTTCCCCAGAATGACTTCAGTGGAGCCTGCTCACCCTCTCAGGCTCTGAACATTCATCATAAAAAGATCCAAAGCATTTCTAGAGAAGGTGGTACAAAGACCAATCTTCACAGCTGCACACTCATGTGCTCTGACAGCATCCACAACCCTGAGTCAATATTTGACAGCTTTCCCAGAACATGAAATCGAATTTTCAACAGGCTCCTTTCCTCCTAAACATCAAGTGTATCAGAGATGTAAATGTCTCTTACATGCTTTATGGAACAACTGTGCACCAGCACAGACAGCCAGAGATGATCCCCAGAAGGAAAGTCTGACACAGATCCTTTGATTCCCTTCTCCCACTGTGCTGCACTGCAACCTCCATTCCCACCATGACAGTTAAACTGATGAAGCCAGTACAAAAATATTTTTTAAAAGTAATCAAGATAATCTTGAAGGAATCTCTTATGACAGGAGCCCAGAAATCCTCGAGAACCTTAAAAACAAAGATGTGCATCAAACCAGGCAGCCAAAAATAATAGTAACTCCAAGAAGCATTCATCACTGTGATCAAAGCTGTTTGACAGCAGCAGCTCATACACTGTGAGCATAAAAGAAAGCATCATCTCTTTTAAACACCTTTCACAATGACACAGAGCTAAGAAAACACTCTCTCTCAAAGAAACTCTGCAGGAGCCATTTGGGAACTGTGAGAGGAAAATTGCAAATAAGTGCCTGCAGGAGTACACATTTCCTAGTGCCAGGCAAACAGGAGATGCCTCAGCACGTTGCTTCTTCCACTCAACACCTACGGGCTCTTGTAGCTGTAGGTCTACACACACTGAAAAAGTGTCTGCTCTTCTAGGAGAAAACACATGACTGTGCACGAAACAAAGCAAAACCATTTCACTTTCACTTCTACCTTAGGAGGAATAGGTTGATGTTGAAACACAGGAAGAGCTGACAAACCCAAAATGTAGCAACTGCTGATCTAAGGGGATTTGTTTCATGTGGCTGTCAGTCTACAGGTATTACAGCAATTACACTGAACAACCAGAAGCCACACTTACCAAGGAACATGTGTCCTTTAAAGATGAAGGAAATAGTCCAAAATATTTGAGACCTGGGTATTGCCCATTCTATAAACAGCAGTAAGAGCACTACAAACTGGCCAAAGGTCACAGAGACAGCATTTTACCAGGAAATAGAGCAGGTTTGCAGACATTTAAACAAAAATCCAACATCCACGTGTGCCATGAGTGCACACCCAGTCCAGCTCCCCTGCTCATACTTCAGTGAAGCTGAATAAAAGCTCTGAGAATTTAAAGGAAAGTGGGGAGCAAGCTACTGAGGTAGGAGGAGTTTAAAGCCCCAACAACACTGTCCTCTCATGGGAGAAAGAGCAGAATTCCCATAATGCATGAAGGGGTACAGCCTTTTCCTCATGTTTGCCAGCAAGGGCAGTCCAGCCAAAGCCCACCAGGGCCAAGCAGCACCTCCAAGCAGTGCTATGGTGGTGCAGAGAGAAAAAAACAAGAGAAAGCAGCAGACTGGATCAAGAGCAGAAGTCACCAAGTGCCCAAGGCAGTGCTAACAAGGCTCTTAACCATGGGACTATTCAATGGGAGGGGGCTGAAGGATTCTTGGAGCAGCTCTTGCCAATAAAGGTGTGAAAGAGACATCAACATAGCCCTGTGCTGTACACTGAGCAACTGCTTCAGAAAGCACTCAGGAGGCAATCCCTGCCATCTCATCTGGGTGCAAGGAGGTGCCTAATCTATACCACTGGCAGCTCCAGAGAGTCCTGTTCTTCCCAGTATGGATGAGGTAACAGATGAGGATGTCAGGACATCACTGATGTTCTGAGGCTCACTACAGACATCTGGTACAAATCAAGGCAATCACAGGAAGCTTAACAGATTGCTAGCAAACCTAAAGAATGACACTGGACACTGTGTGACTCAACATTTCCTTCTATATTTTATCCCTCCTTTCCCTATATCCTTCTTACCTTGTCTGGGTCAAAAAAATCAGACTTGTAAAATATCTGAGGAAGGGACCCCCCAGGCACATACCGTAATCATAGCTGATAAGCTTTAGTTAAAGCTAAACTCAGCACCCTGCAACCTCTCCCAGCCCCAAGCAAAGCGATCCAAAACTAAAAGGGGCTCAGACCTCCAAGAGTTTTGCATCTTTGGCTAAGCCACGAGCTCCACTCACTAATTAGAAATAATTTCACGTACTTGGCTTTGCACAGTACACAGATATGCAGGTAATTCCAGCCCCCAAAACTCTATAATCTGACACAGACAAAATGCCATAGCATGGCAAGAAAAAAAGGAAAAGGGTGAAAAAAACAACCCAAAAAACCAACCCAAAACTGATAGTAAATTCTGCTCTTTCACTCATCTAGGAACTGCTAAGCAGAGAAAATGAAACCTGCCCATCTGCACGCAATTCCCCTCAGCAGAGAAACCGCAGACCAGGCTGGCTCTTTCCTGCTGGGGAGTTCATACCCAGAGGCCAAAGGAGCTGCCTTATCAAGGAACCAACACCTCGAGGCTGCTCCTCCACGGTCACACCAGCACTCCTTGCACCAGGCACAAAAACCTGCTCAGAGTTATTACATACAGTCCCTTCTCCCCCATCTGATGACTTCCAAGTACCAGGCTGCCCTAGGAAGGTCTCCAAAGGTGACAGTCACTAGATTTATGTGTCTGCCTGCTCCCACTCTAAACATTTTCATTCTATTACAGAAAAAAAAAAAACAACCCTGTTTGATCTGTCAGCTCCTCAGACTCCTGCTGAGTGTGGATGACTCCTGTCATCCTGTTGCAGAGGAAAAACACAATATAGGGAAACATGGCATAAATGACCTCAGGTGAGAGTGTTCAGTGAATATACACACCTCTCATATAATTCCCTAATTATATATCACAGTTCTTACTGGTTTAGCATCTAACAGAGATAAAAAACCACACTGAGCACCTTTACAAGGCCCTCACATTATCCAGAGGTGTAATGCCCTGGTTCTGGGTTCAGACATGCCCAAATCCCAGGAGCACAGACTCCAGGTTTGCACAGGCAGCCCTGGTGGAGTGTTGTACACTGTTCAGCTGCCTGTGTACAGTGAGAAACTGAGCTGAACTCACAGTCTCAGCTGGCCTAATCTGGTTTTAAGAAACTGGGAGGGCAGGAACCCAACAAAACCACCTAACCAAAAATCAGTCACATTGTTTCTTCTTAAATTCAGCAAATGTCACCAGATGCAAACAAGAAGGTGCTGACAAATCAGAAGGGGAGGTTTGTCACACCAGGCTTTCTTGGTACAGGGCAGCCTACCCACAGGTTTACAAACAGTTGTTACACTCTGCACATGCACAACTGAAGTGTTTTGCCTCAGCAGGTCCCTGCCAGTTACCTCTAATGAAAGACAAGAGACCTAAAAAGGAAGACAAGAAAATGGGAAGAAAATGGGTTGCAGAAATCCAAGGGAATAACAGGGTACTAGAATGTTACTTTTTATACAATGCATTCTCCCAGTGTTTTTGTGTAACACCAGTGGCACAGAAGAGATCTCCAAGAATGGGTGTTGCAAAGTTACCCTAAAGACACTGAACAGCACTAAAGTCATATAAAGAGGTTACCACGGAGAGAAAAAAAACCCACACAGAAAACCCCTTCTTTTTAAATAACACCTTTTAAGATGTTATGCTTCCACAGGCAGGTGAAAACAGTTTCAGTCTGATTAGTGACAAGAAGTTGTAACAGAACAAAAACCACTCTTCCCCACAGGTGGACTTTTGCAAAAAGTCCTTTACCAAAAAAACAAACCAAAGCAAAAACTTCAAAAACAATTTCCTGTCGGGGAACCACTTTGCTCCTTCCTCCACCAAACACTTTTACCGTTTTGAACAGATAACAAGTATCCCATGACAAGATTATGGCCCAGATACTCCAAGAGACATAAAGAAAAGTCCACCGTTTCTGAAATAAGCATTGACTTTCTGAATGAAGACTTTAGTGATTTAAATAAGTCTGAGGCATTATACCGTCTTTTTTTTTTTTAATTAAAGCTACAAAATATTATCCTTTAAAAGAAGATAAGAACATCCCCCCTTCGCCAAACCCACCAGTTTCAGAGCCAGTGTCACTCCAAGGTACAGAGACCATCACCAGAGCATGTAACTTACAGAAATAGTCTTCTGAGGAAGGAGACCTGCTCACTCCGTTCCCTTCCACTTCACACACTACACGCAGTGTCCGGCTCCAGCCTTCACTCACCCTGAATCCAACTCGTCCCTGTGACACGGGAACGTGAGCGCTGCTCACGGGAAACAAAGGGCCAGCCAAAGGCGCTCAACCACTTCAACCTTTGGGGAAGGCAAGGAGCAGAGGGAAAGGTTCATACGGAACTGACTCATCTGTACATATCACCTGCTCTTCCTATAGCTATTATTAGAAATCCCTGCCTTGCCTGCCTGCTGGAGCTGCCACTGCCACACCCCTCTGCTGCTGGAACCCGAGGGACGCCACCACTGGATTAACTCTTTCCAGCCAATACCGCTCGTGTCTGACAACTCTCACCAGAAACTGAGGGCGAGATGCTGCACATCGCCACGCAGTCCAAAGGCAAAGAGGACTTTCTGTGGTTTTATGAAATACCGCCTGAGCCGGAGGGAGGCCGGTTCGCCACAGAAGCAGGGACGAGGGAGAGGCGCGGAGCGGCCCGATCCCGTCGGGAGAAGCAGCAGAGGAGTCGATGGCAGAGCGGGGCTCACTCCCAGCACGGGCGAGGAGGGACAAGCGGGACAGAGGCAGCGACTGAGCAGCAAACAGAGCAAAGGAAGAAACAACCGCACCGCTGGAACGCAAGGCCGGATTCGGCGGGCAGAAAGGAACCGGGAGATCGGCCGGGAGGCAGAGGAGTTTCCAGCAGCCAGAAGAAAAAGCAGAACGCGCAGACGGACCCTCGCNAGCCTTATATAGTTGAGCGGCCGTCCCGCCTCGCCCCGCCCCGCCGGGCGGCGGGAAGCGCGGCGGCGCGCGGCACGCTTCCGCCGCGGTTGGGCGCGCGGGCTGAGCGCGTGAGGGCTGGGAATTGGCCTGGAGCCGAGATCCGCCGGATCCTCTCTCTGGAGTTCTGATGGGTCCCGACCTGGTGCTGCTTGGCCCAAGGCTCCTCATACCCCATCTACAGCCACTTCTTTCCCTGACAAATAAATGCAGGTTTTCCTTTAAGATCGTTTTATGGCTTAAAATCACAGAACCAGAGAAGCAGTTAGGTTGGAAAAGACCTCTGAGATCATCGGCTCCAACCTGTGACCCAACACCACCATGGCACTGAGAGCCACCTCCAGTCTTTCCTTAAACACCTGCAGGGACGGTGACTCCACCAGCTCCCTGGGCAGCCCATTCCAATGTCTAATCACCTTTCTGTGAAGAAATTATTCCCAATGTCCAACCCGAACCTCCCCTGGTGCAGTTTAAAACTTGGTGCTCTCATTCTGTCACTTGTTGCCTGGGAGGCCAGCCCCTACCTCGCTACAACCTCCTTTCAAGTCTAGTAATACAGTCCTACTTCAACTAATTACTACTTAATGCAGCCTTACACTTCAACAGAGCTCTGTTTAGAGCAATGCTTAGCTGGTATTCAGTATACGTGTTCTTCCTGACACATTTTCCTTCCTAACAGGCCCACTCATGGTGCCAGTGCCACGCTCATGCTTTGGATGGCCCCTCAGGGTGTGCCAAGGGTGCCTGACCTTAGGGTGCTTTTTAAAGTTCTGGGATTCTACGAAACAGATGGAGTCAATTCTGATTCAGGTTTGAGTCATGTTGGCTTCCCACTGGGAATGGTGTTACGGAGAAAAAAATGTAAATTTCAAGGAACTGAAGTTCTGTTTCGCCAAACAGTTTAGCTTTGTCCTGCAAAATCAGCACTGCTCCAAGCAGCACTGTCTCCCCCACACCCTTCTGCCCAAAGTGTGTTCATTTTCTTTGAGAAATCACTGTGGGGTTTTTTTATCTTTTTGTTCCTGGTATCTGAGTAATATGGATTATATATTTGTATAGAATATGTGAATAATAAAAAAGAGATGTTATCTCTTGCTTACAGAAAGCCATGTGATTCCTGCACCTGAGACAGGCAAAAAAGCACCACACACTCAGCAGGTTAGGAAATACTAGTTTATCCACTTTCCTGGTACCCACAGGCATTCATACTGTTCCCAAGGTGCCAAGGCAAAACAGCACTTTTTCCAGAGCTGCTTTCTGGAGCAGTGGTTTTTTTTGTTCCTTGTTTTGAGTGCTTGTAAAAGGATGCAGGCTAAGGAAGGAGGCAACTCTTCATTATATCCCTCAAGTAATATCTATAAAAGGAAGCATGAGGCCCCTTCTTCCCTGTGGCTCCAAGAAGAGATGCAGTCACATGCCAGCACTGTTACTTTCACTCACTGCCACCTAAAGGGTCGTTTTTCTGCTAACTGCTCCATTGCTGCTGATGCTTAGGATTTAAAGCAGGAAGATACACTCAGGACCTGCTGGAATTCTTAAGAGATGTGTGGCCAGGTAGAATCCTTACAGGACTAGGTTTGCATTCTCCAATATGTGTGACTTAAAAATGCACTTGCTGATGTAGAAATTGCTGTCACAGCACTGATGGTGAGGACTTTTCAAAAAAACCCTATAAAACCATGAGGGAAGCCAGAATGGCAGGGGGCTGTAGGCATGACTTTCCCTTAGTTATTTTTCCTGACAAGTTACATTCATTGTCTTTAGCCAGGCTGAGTACAGCCAGGAGGGCTGTATAAGATAAAATATATCTGCTGCTGCCAGAAACAGGCTCTGCACACTTCTTGATGAACCCACTGACAACCTTCCTCCTGTGCTCCTGAGAGCTGAGGGAACATTCACCCTCCCACCTCGGTAACTTCTGTGCTGTTCCTCACCTCTGCCAGGGCAGAGCTGGGGAGGGGCTGTGGTTCTGCACCAAGGGGAATGATGCAGGGTGGGCGAGGCAGCTTCACGGGCATGGAATGCCACCTGTGGAGAGGGTCAGAGGCTTCTGAAGGCTACTTTCATTACCAAGGGAAAAGGAAGGCAGCAGCTGCCACCAGGCTGAGCTCCTGGGGTAGGATTTACTTGTTAGAGGGTCTTTCACTGGTGCAATTTCACAGCTAATCTGTGCAGAGCATTCATCTTGGAGGGCCAGCGTAGCTTTTGCCCACTCTAGCAACAGATAAAGCTCTTCCTAGACCCGTTGTTCCATCCACAGTTTGTAAAACAGCAGAATGTCTTTGTTCCTAATTGGGATTGAGAACTAACAAATTTGCAGTGTAACTTAGAAAAGCCATGATGACGTGTTGGAAGACTATGGATGCGAGCCAACCTCCTGTGTCCCAGAGTCCAGCAGTCATTTTCCAGACATTCATTTTTCTTCTGGCATCAAGTGAGAAATCCTCATGGACTGGCCTTTTGACAGCAGAAAGATCCCCCATCCCTGGGTAATCACAGCTTTCTCCCACTACTATTTTTATTTCCACTACTATGGGGGAATAAAATAAAAAGAACAGGAAGAATTTTAAGGTTTGAAACATACTCAATGACCTGCTGCCCTAGTGAGCTGCACAAATGAGGCAGTGAGAGCTGTCATTCCTGCCACCTGCAGCACAGCCTGCTGGCCCAGCCTCCAGGCAAGGGGAAATCCGAGGCGTTTCATCCCTCCTGCTGCAGTAATAGGTTTCCTTTCATCACACCACCATAGGAACACCAGGGTTTATCCTTTGTTTTTGGAAATGGTTGAGTGGGCAAGAAAATAAAACACGTTGTTTGGGATTTCCCCAGCTGGGATTTCCCCCACCATCCTGTGTGAAATCTCTGCTTCAAAAAAAAAAAAAAATCAGCACAGAGGCATAATGTAATTCTCTCCATATTTTACTGAATGCTGGCTACACCAGCATCAGATGTTCAGGCTAGTACTGCAGGCTGAGGAAGTGAGCTTCAGCTACAAAAATTAAATCTTAGTTTATACAACCCAATTTATATTACCTTCATCCCTTCTTGGCTATTTATAGTAACTTCACTCAGAATCTGAAGAAACAATGTAGAATATGCACATGTACAGGGGGTGTGGGGGTGTATTGTTGATTTCTTTGCATCAGATAATTCAGAGTAGCTGAGAGTGAGTCAGCAAAAAATTGAAGCCAGGCACTTTAACACCCAGATTTATCTCTAGATCACCTCCTCTCAGGTCATCATCAACCATCAACCAAGGAAGTGACATCAGAGGAAAGAAACGATAGCGCCACCAACAAAAAAGAAAAAATAATTAATGACTTTATTTTTTTTTTTTTTAGTTCAGTTGGCCATCTGAGGTGCTAAAATCTCAACACCAATGAAGCAAGTGTGCATAAAAACAAACGATGAAACACAACCAAATAGAAGAAAACAGGCTGGAACAGAGTTGGTTTTGTACAGGTAGGGTATTCGCTTTTCTGTTAACGCTCCATACATGCCAACCGTAAAAGCCTTGAACAATCTGAATATCAGAGTTCACGTTCATACAAAAGGGCAGATGCCAAAGCACCTCCCTTTGCCTGGATTAGACTTCACACACACGCGCGCATGCACCCACAGATACAGAGTATTTAAATTACTGCAATGCCATCAGAACATGGCATCCTCCCCTTCACACCTGCTTTCAGTGACATCCTCATCTGCCTGCTGCCCTGCCTAGTACCTACCAAGCAGGCACGTACAGGCAGGGTAGCAGGCTTGGACAATCCAAAAGCAGGAACTTTTGGAAAGCTTCCCATCTCTGTTACTTTGCAAAGGTCAACAGCCAGCGATCTCTTTCTCTGTGAACTATATACAGGCTGGTTTTTAGTATCCTTTAGAGCTCTCTTCTTTGCAGACAGTGACAACTGAAATTCCCATTGCAGCTTTTCAGTTTGCACACGGGAGATTTTACAACGCAACACCTCTCTCAATCCACCGGTGTGTGGTGCAAACACTGAATGGAAAACTCATTTTAGAAGAATGTTAACCAAACAAGGTGTAGCTGCTCACAAAAGGGAACTGCCGGCTGCTCTAGATCATGCTGTCTAGACCACTTAGAATACTTCATAACGTTCAGGATTAGGATGTATAAAAATATTAAAACCCACCAGAGTGCACACAAATGTGGTGACTAGCTCTACGCAAGCACCGTGTTCTAACAGAGGCCTAGGCATTGCACAAAACTCAGATTCTTGACCATGGGGGTAGCCCAAGGATCCACTGGTGCCTTTACATACAAACAAATATTTACAGAAAATGCAGAGACAGAGAGAGAAGGACAGACTTTTAAAACTTGCGGTTTGCTCTAAAATATGTTCAGCAATGCAGTTTATAACATGCCCTAGTGAGACCAGAGGGTATTGGTTAACTGAAAGAAGGAGTATGTCTGAAAGTTGGAGCTGAAATGTCTTGTCACCTCCCCACACATTAGTCCTCCGAAGCTCGGAATTTTACAGCCAGTAGTGATTTTTAATGAGAATATGGTTAAAAGGAACAGAACAGTTTAAAAAAAAATGGTACTGTGAAAACAGCAGATTAGTTGTTCTGGCAGTCCTCACTCCCCCATCTCCATCTACCTCCTGGGCGTTTCCTTCCCGGAGCCGGTGTTCCCCTCCCTTCCCCGTAGGGGGCTGAAGGGCTTGCCCCATCCTCAGTGTGCCCATTTCGAAACCAACACGGTTCCAAGCTCGGCTCTCTTCCCACCTGCTGCCAGGATGAAGCGGCCAGCCCCGGGTCAGGACCATGGCACCTGGGGACAGCCACCCTTGTGTGCCCACGTCTTGGGAGCTGAGGGTCCCTTGGCTCTCCTCACACGTGAAATGGACACACGTCATTGAATGCACATGGCTGAGCGTGCGCTGTGGGCAGCGCAAAGAGCTAGAACATCCTGCTCGGATTCGGATACAAATAAGGAATCTTGTGCTCACAAGAACCTTCTTCAGCTTTAAAAATACAAAATTTGAATTAAAAATATTCAGAGAGTAAAAAAACCCACTATCTGATATGCAAGTCATATTCTTAAAGTGCAACTGAACAGCAAATAACAAGTTGTGCCTTTTACAACCATTTTGATATAAAAAGGCCTTTTAACATTCCCTTTTGTGTATTTTTAATCAATTTGTGTGTGCGATGTTAGCTCTTTGTTTTCATTCTCGCTGCTGGAGGCCTTCAGCACAACCCAAAGAGTTTAGGGTTAGAATATGTGGGTTTTCTGTGCAATAAGGTATTACACCCTGAAGTGATCTCACTCTTCAGCATTGCAATGATCCGGCCAATGTCCCTCAGCATGAAAGGGAAAAGAAACCATCTGGTGTTTCTTCTTCAGGACTTTGTTCTACAGCTCACATTCAATGACCTTTTGTTACAACTTAGATGTGGTCCATATACCCAGTGCACTATAAAATGGACTGAGGCCAATTCTCTGCACAAGACAATTTACAGTAAACTTTCTTTCTTCCCTCTTCCTGCACTCCAGCTTCCAGTGGCCCCTCAAATGCAGGCTGTGTAAACTACCATTGCCAGTTTGACGCGGGCAGCAGGCCCTGCACCGGCAAACGGGAGGGAATTCTGTTTGTTAGACATCCTGCTGCTAAAGCCAACACTCTGGCATGCTGGAATGGCAGGTGCCACTTGCTAAACACGCACAGTTATGAAGTAGCATTGCAGCTGCCTGTATGTCTGCTTGGTTTCACGAGTATCTAGATTCAATTTGTAATGCCTTAGCATAAAACACTAGGTGGAATACAGGGAGAACACTTTGGGTGGAAAACATGGGTTTCCACAGTTGGCAACCAGCACTGCTCAGAGTCCCCATGGACACTCCTACCCTTTCTCCCTCAGCCTGGGGCTTTCTCCCAAGTCAGAGGTGAATCCAAATCATAGACCCTGGCTTACAGGAGACCCCTCTGAAGGAGGTAGAGAGCCAACAGCAAGAAACCCTGCAAACTTCTGTGCCGGGGCAAAAGACTGAAGGATGCTCAGCCCTGCTGGGGTGCCTCGCACCGGCAGTGTCAATTCCAGCTGGAAGAGTCAGTAGGCTGTACAAATGTGCTTGGGAATGGGACATGTTCTCAAAGACGTCAGAAAGCAGCCTTGGTACTTCTTTAACAGGAAAAGAACACAGTCAGCATCCCAGGGAGGGAAACCCTCTGGACACATCCTGTGAAGGATGGGACACATCCCCAGTGCACAGTGCTGTTTCAGCTGTGCAGGATAGGTTAAGGACACGGTTTGCCCAGGGAGTCTGTCCCACAGGGAGTGGGGCTGAGCTGCTCAGTGCACATCCTGCTCACCGGTTATCGTGTGGTTACGGTCAGGACACTCCTGGCTGAAAAGCAGCAGATTCACTAACTGGGCCAAAAGGAGCTTCTTGCAACAGATGCAGCAGGAAATGTGCTATTTGTGTTTTCATGGAAATCCCTTGAACTGTATCAGGACTGTAAGGATCTCCTCTTTCAGTGAGGAAGAGACATATGGGATATTTATACCTCACAGTTTTGGCTTTCTTGTTATAAAGATGTAAAATTTAAATAAATATAGGTTTTTTAGTCCAAAAGAGAGAACGTGGGATGTGGAAGAAAAGGATGATAAGAACACAAATAGATTCTTCAACTCCATGAGTGCACAGGATTTTTTCATAGAGGAAAACTCCTAGGGCAGGATGCATCCATGGGTACATAAAGGCTGCCCTCGCTGTGAAGCAGGGACCGATCCGCAGTAGTGTCTTTCTCTAACAGAGTTAAAACACTCCCTCCACAATCAAATATGTGTAACAATCAAATTATTATTAAGAACACTAATAAATAGCCACAGGTAACAACGTCCAGTAATTTTGAAGTGGAAGTTGTAGGATGCAGCAGGCACACACACCCATCACTCGTCCATTTTTTTTCCTAAAAGATACAAAAATGAATCTTCTTTCAAGTATTAAAAAAATAAGTTAATTGACATAAAGGGGTCAAAGTGACTGAGGGCCCAGGCAGGTCTTAAGCTTTGTTTCCAATGTGCAAAAACAAAATACAGAGGAAGAAAAAATAAAAACACTGAAAAGTCTTAATGGTGGTTCGGTCACTTAAGGGCTTCTCCCTTTTAGGGGGCCTAATAACCAGGGAATGCCGCCTGGGAACACCCCTGCCCCAGCACACACTTACCACTGTCCCACAGCAGTATTTTCCAGTGTCAAAACAGTCACAATATAAACAGAACAAGGAAGCCCAGCAGCATCTGAGCTGTGGCCATGAAGACTAAGGCCAGCAGTAGCTGCCTCTCCAGTGTGTAGCAAAGCAGATGGGCATCTTCCCTCTCTCTTCTGCTCCCCTTGTTCCTCACAAGAAGATTTAGGAGGCTAAGGTAGGGAAAGAGTCCACTGATGCCCACTTCTCTCCAAAAACCAAGAGGCAGAGAGTTCCATCACACATAGCAGTATCTTCTCTGTCTTGTATTTCTTCATATCCATGCATAAGGATCAACTGCAGGTTTCTTTGGTGGGGAGGAAGACTAAAGCAAAGAAGGTTGCCCTGGGCTTCTGGAGCTCTCTTGGACAGCTGACTCCACTGCTACAGGCTGCTGTGGTTTTTCAGGAAAGGTTGCCACTTCCCTCCCTTTTATTAGAACTGGTGTAGTAAAAATGGGAAAGGAATGGACTGCCTTAAATCCAATGTAGTTAAGGGTACTTCTTCCCTTAACCTCCTTCCCCACACATGGATTATTCCCCCCTCCCTCCTACCACACACAAAATATGGTCCACTGTACAGGACCTCAAGGAGACTCCACAGTCTCAACTCATTTCTTCAACTTGGCTTGCAGACATGTAAAACTTAAGCTTCTGGAATCAACACACTTGTCAAAAGGCTTCTGAGTGCTTCAAACCAAATCCCTGCATGCTGTTGGACCCTTCAGGGGTTTCCCCTTCAACATCTTCCTATCCATGTAATTCTGGCAAACTCAGGGTAGGCCAACTGGACAACACAGACCAGCAGAGGTAAATGTGTTAAGCTCAGGACCAGTTCAAGCTAAAACCTTTGGAAAGCATGACTGCCTCCAGGTCCTTGTCTTCTTCTTTTTCTCGAAGCCGCTGCTCCTCAAGGAGAGCCACAAGGGAATCTCTCTGCTCCACTACTTCAAGCATTTCGTTCAGGATCCTCTTCTCCTCCGAGAGCTCCTCATCTGTCTTCAGATGATCTACAGAGATATCAAGAACTATCAGCATACATGAGGCTAGAAATACTCACACACAATCCATGAAATATTCCCTTTTGCTCTCACCTTCTACTGCCATCCTCTCACGGAGTTCCTGCTGCAGTCGACTCTGCCTGTCTTCCAGTTCTAGCTCCCGAGCACTAAAAGGAAAAGAGCAGAAATCCAAGACTCAGATATAATAAAATACTGCATACATTGCTTCGTATTCATTCTCAGTTTCTGCTCCCTCTCTAGATATCTGCTGTGCATTTTACCAATCTCGTTTGGAACAACTCTTCAATAACTTAAATAACTGTATTTTTAAAAGATTTAATTGCACTTTTAGCAGTTCACATTCTTTGCCTTCAGCTAGGAGCAAAGTAAATATAGAGCAGAAGCAAAGAGCAAATTGCCTCTACATATCCTCTGCTACTTCCCACTCTAAAACCAAAGTTACTTATTAACAAATTACTTATTACTTAAGGACATTGTCAGGCTATTGCAAACACCACCTTGGGACTTTTCTGTCACTAAGGCCATCAGCTTCCACATTGCTGAGGTGAGCTGACACACTTCAAAATGAATTTCAGTGAATTTGCACAATGGGAACAGAAAAACCCCCCAATTTCATTAACAGGAAAACACCTTTACCATCTGAGCCCACATGAGAGGCGCTGGGGTCCCACTACAGGCAGAAAGGAGGGCCACAAGGCAAGGTGGCTGAATTAAATGCTTTTGTCTATGCTTAGAAGACAACTTTACCTAAACCAGAAGGAGTCCCATGTTATTTCTGCATAGCTTGGAAACACTTGCACAAACAGGAACAGCATGAGAAGGGCTCACAAAACTGTACTTCTTCATGTGCACAAATAAATAATTGGAACTCATCCCTTACCACGATTATTCTTTCTTCTGCCACTCCTCTAAAATGTACTTGGGATTCCTATCTCAGCCTAAGAGACTGCTGACCTCCTGGCCTTACAGGGAAGACGATACTGACAGATCTTCCACTGCTATTTATGACAAAATCCACATTTTTGCCACATTTACTCACAATATCATCAGCTCAGACTCGTAGCGAACCAAGGCATTCTTCTCCTGCACCAGCTTGAACCACTCCTGCATCAGCTTGGGGTCATCCTTCTTACCCATGCCTGCCAAGAAAGAAACCTGGTAAATTTTCAGGTAATGCCCTGCAATCCTTACAAGCCCAAACTGCAAAAACAACAATGGGGCAAAATGTGCAAAGAAAGCCGAGCAAGATGCTGCCAGAGCACTCCCAAGCCGGGTCCGTTCAGTTTGCCTACAGCACTCAGCTGAGTGGAAGTCACCTCCAAAAGGATTCTCTTCTCTTTGGAGCCTACTGTTTTTTTGTTTCTGATATTCTTGTGATTACTTGTTTCTTCCTCACTCTTACTGCAGAAAGCCCCAATTTCTATGAATATTTAACTTTTCCTTTCATTAGAAGAACTGTATAGATGCCCATGCCAGCTACTTAAATACATGCTCATCAGAAAAGAATTCAATTGCCACTCCATGTGTTTTACCTTTGTTTTCTTCAATTGCATGTCCTCAAGTTTTTCTTTTACTAGCCAAAAGTAACATCTTGTCTCTTCTTTTTTCAACAGTTAAGTAAATATTTTCTGACTGCTCCTCCTAGCCACACATATCTATTCATCTTGAAGATCCCCCTGCACAGTGAACACAGAAACTAATTCTACTGTACTGCATACCAGCACTAGAAAGAAAAGGAACCCCCAGACACATTTGCTAATATGAAAGAAGAATAAAGAAGCCTTGGGCCTTGACCACCTAGTACAGAACTCTTTGTTTGTCCTTTTATTTTAGAACAGACTCCTAAACTAACTCAATAGTCCTCTGATGAGTCTTGTGTCTGTCAGGAGTCATGTGGAATAAATGCAGAATGCTGTTCCCAAAGCCTTCTGTTGATATTTAGCAAACACAAGAACTTACCAAGGAGGCTCCTCCTGGCAAGCTCTTGGCCACTTATTCCACACTGAACCACCTGCATCTGAATGCTGTGATTTACATCAGACCCCATCAAGGCCAGTGGCAACATTCCTGCCTGTGTGGGAGTAGAAGCAGGAGCAAGGCCTCAAATGAAGCTCACCAGCACTTTTGGATTGCTGCATCCCATCAGCTTGCACTGCACGTGACCTAGGCATCCCAAGGTAACTAACATCCCTGTCTCTGCTTGTTATTATGGATATGTACTCTCTACATCAAGAACAAAAGCTCTCAAACAGTCCATCTAATGCTAAAATAATCAAGCAGCAAGCTTCCTATTCAAACTCTACGACACAGACACATCACAAATACCACATTAATGGCTACTTAATTCAGACCCGTGCCCTGCCTCATCCTCAGTATGTCAGAGAAGCGCTGCCCTGCAGTTACATAAGGGAGAGCCTACAACTCCTAGTAAGCTGCAGCTTGGGCTGCCTTTCACCTGCCTTTGGAAACGTGTCATACCAGCCCTCGGGGAACACCAGGCTCGGTTGTACCACCCTAAGAGCCGAGCCCCTGGCTCCGTGGACTTTATACCAGTGTGTTGCTCAGTTCCAAGCATTCCTTTCTGAGCATCTCTGCACAATATGCCCACGTGGCGACAGGAGAGGGAGACTGTACATGCAGATGTCCAGTGCTGTGGCGCCATGAAAACACTGGGAAGTCTCCCCTTCCTTTCCAATGCCAGGATGTATAGAAAACAAATGCCTCTAAGAAAAAGCCAAAAACACAATGCTACTGACCTATGAAATACGTAAGTATTTTTAAACAGCCAATGAGTAGAGGAATAATGGGAGGACTGGAAAGGGAGCACTGACAACTGATGTGAGGGAGCACTATGGAAAGCAAATAAGTGGTTAGCAGAATTACACCATGAACACACATAAAACAACCCCTTCCCCATGCCTTGGCAATGGAAACTCTACAGCACACTCCATTTGGGATAGTTAAAGAATGCACTTGGCAAGACAGATGAGGGAAAACTAGTCTAACTTAAGGTCTGTTGGTTTTTAAAGTTCACGGATGTTTTTCAAATCAGTCCTTATAAAGACACAGTATTCCTTTAATCCCTATATGCTAATTAAAAGGCTGTATTTAAGGAAACAGATTGTCATCCCTTACCCCACCTTCCAAACATCTTTCAGGAAGAATAGAGTAATTGAAGCCACCAAATGAAAATAGAAACTTTTGAATGTGACACTTCTGGTCCCACAGCTGCTGTCCATTGTCCCACCCAGTCGCTGCACCTTCTCTTGCACAGCTGGGACTAGCAAAAGGGATACTGTACCTTTAACAGCTTGCCACAGGCTCAGAGAAGCTGGTTACCAGGTAGCTACAGACAAGGTTGGCTTGGGGACACAGCAAGAAAAGGCCTGGGGGCCTTGTGGTCACTAGCTGACTAGTGCTGCTATGACAACCCAGCTGTGGGCAGGGAGGACACGGGGTGTGTGAGGTTACGTTACCTTCGTGGGCACAGCAAGGGCAGAAGGAGAGAGGTCTACGACGTGGTGTCCCGGCATTGGGCTCAACTTCAATAGGACCAAACGAGGAAGAGGAAGAGGCAGGAGAGGAAGAGGAAGTTGGAAGTGGAACGGAAGAGGAGGAAAGGGGTGAAATAAAAGACAAGCAAAGGACAAAAAGCATAAGAGTGAGAAAGAAAGGAAACACGAGAAGAAAAAGAAAAGAAAAAATACAAGAAATGGAGAAGCAGAAACAAGGGATACAGTCTACAGATGAATAATGTCCCTAATAAGCACAGATAACAGGTAAGAGGTAGACTGAGGTACTGGTGAACTCTTACTGAGCTCTACAAATACCAGGCAGGAGGTTACTGTTACTGCACTTTTCCTAATGTACAGTTTTCAGGTGCAAGGTCTTTAACTGAAAGGTTTGTGACCCAGATGTCAGGACGAGTAGAGACATATATTTAACTTCTGCTGATAAATGTCAGATTTCAAGCAGGGTTATAGTAAGTCTTGCCTGCATGCATAAGACACCAGCTGTAAGCAGCCACCCTACCTTAAGCTCTATCAGGACCACGCTCTTATCACCGTGGCAGCATCCACTGATGGTAAAAGTGTCCTTTGTAATGGAATAGAATGTCTTCAGGGAACATCACAGGGAGAATCTGATTACCATGGAACCAGCCTGCCAGTATCTGCTGTGTCAAGTATGGTGAGTACACATGTACCCCACCGGATTGCTGTGCTTAGGGGGGAAAAGGCTTTTACACAGATAAAGTGATTCTCATCAGGGTCTGTGGGGGCAATCACCAACTGAGGACTCTGCAGAGTTAAACCAGTAAATTTAAAGCTCTCCCTTGGCATTCTCATTCCACAAAGCATTTTAAAGCTTACGAGTCCTGTTAGTACCAGTGACTTACTGAGTCTTTATCATCTTTTCCATCAGCCAGTGAAGGACAAGCATTTCTCATCTCTCAAAAGGTTCAGCTTCTTTAACACCAAGAATTTGCTTTTCAGTGGTACTTAACATTATAAACAGTAGGCAGTAACCAATATCACTAATAGTTACAGGAGAACATGCACCAGGGAGATGATGAACTCTGAAATGTCAGAGCTACCAGAATGGAACACTTCCTGGGCTCAGGGCACAACTGCATTTATAAAGAGGAAGCATTTCTTTGTTGGGAAAAGGCATAAACTCCACAACAACAATATGGTAAGAATAACAGTCATTTTGGAGAAGTCAGCAGAGTTTGATGTTTGTGGTTCACAGAAAGCTCTACAAAATTAGAGTACCAGTGAATGGGAAGGCTTTAGAAGGGACCATCACAGAACTAGACCAGCACAGGGATGACACACTGGAGCAAGAGGGAGAGCACACCAGCTTCAAAGCCCGTGACTGAGCAGCACGGCTTTCTCAGAAGAAGAAACCTCTGTACTGGAAGCAGGAAGGGGCAACATTAGGAGAGGTGCCACAGCTGGCCATAGGACAGTCACAAATAAAGCATCGTACCAACAATGGCTGAGAAAGTACCAGAACATAATTACAGCTGTTCTGAATTTTCCAACTTCTTCATTTAAAATAGAAAAATACTAAGGCTTTTTTTCCTACAACTGCCATTTCACAAATCAGGTTACAAAAGCAAAAACAAACAAGAAAAGCCCCAAACCACAAAGGTACGGTGAAGAATATGCTTCCACACAAAGCAGAGCATTTAGTGCATGATACTTGTTAAATATTTTTTATTTCCCATCCTGTCTTATTCAAAATTAATTCTTTAAGCTAAAAGTTTTAATACTCTAACTTGGTCCAACCACTGTTTTGAGGGTGGCCAGGGAGATGGAGATTTAACTGTATGGAAAAATCCACTTCTTTCAGGGCTTGAGATTTCATTCAGAACTGGGGGCTGGGGGCATTTGATACATTTCAAGCCATGGACATAAGGACTTGGTGAGGAACTTCCAGTTTTCCATATTTGAGCTGAAAAGAAATACCCAGTATGTGAAAATGTCATTCATCTCACTGTGAAATGGCCACACACTGCTAGCTTTTGTCATCAGTAAGCAAGTGGTCTGATGCTAGGAGAGGATCCCATCTTTGGTCTCCAGTAAAAAGCCCCAGGGATCACACAGCACCTGACTAATATGGAGCTCACTCCCCACAACTGTACTTTCCTCCCCTGCTCTTACTTATCTTCCTACTCTCGTCTAAAGAAAATTTGTCCTTGAATCAAGTTACAAAGTCCATGGTATCTACACTAGTCCTGCTACTAGAAAAGTCAACATGTTTTTTCAGTAAGATAATAAACATAACCTTTGCAATTAAGATCCCTTCCAGCTACTCTAGATGTAAATTACAGTTAATTACATTGGTGAATACAGGTTATGATCATTGCAATTACTTTGGAAACAATTTCTGTCTGAAGTAGGATGATTAGCAAGGCTTTAGGAAGTCTGACTTATGTATTGGAGGTCCTTAACAGCAAGAACAAAGTGCAACCTGAAAACTTACTTCCCATGGTTCTCTAAAGCTTATTTTATGGCTTATTGCTCCAAAAGCCATTAATAATCCTACAGTAAATAGTATTATTATAATTATTATTATTAATATCATTGCATTGTTTAGAGAAGAGAAATCACCACCTCCCAGTCTCATTAAATTATAAATAGGATCATCACTGCAAGACAATTTTTCTGGATGTGTAGCCAGGGCCAGATAGGGTAAAACCCATTTGTTGTGCAAATTAAAAAAACCTCAACAAACCTAACCTGCCTTTCTGTTTAAGTCTCTTTCACCACCAAAAATATACTGACACAGGTATTAACCCACAACATAGAAAGAGTTCTGGCAGCAGCAACACCCACTGAAGCAGTTTGTTTGGAAGGAGCTGAAGGGCAAGAGAAGAACTATTTCTGTGACCATTCCCTTCTTAGGTTCCTCCTGTGCTGCCAGCAAGTAAGGTGTGGCTATAGCCTCTGGACAGAAAATTACCATTTTTTTCACCAGAAGGATAAAACTGCCAACAGACTGTGTTAGTCACGAGCTGCTGCCTTTCAGTGCCACAAGCCAACTCTTCTTTTGTGTAAAGCAGTCCAAGCTGCTGGCAAGCCAGAGCATGGTTTGGAGGCAGGAGCTGCAGCTTATTAAGGAAAGGAGTTCCTGAGCACACTGAACAGTCTTGAGAGGCAGAAGCTCTGCCTTGCACACCAGACACATCCCATCAATAAAGTGACTGGAATTACTTTGCTTCTGTGTAAAAAAGCCACAAGAATGACCTTGTTTGTCACAGTACTCTCGAGAGATTGCAGACTTTGCTACAGTGGTGGAAACCAAGAGCCAGGTCAAGAATAAATACCATCGTTTCAAAGTCTCTTCAAAACAAGGACCAGAAATTGTATAGCCACTATGCTCATTTTCACTGCACATTGTTCTTTGTTACAGAAGCTACATTGGACTGTTGCATTGTTTTCTAATATTTATTTACCTGTTGATTAAAGAGCAATTCTTCAGACTGGTTTTGTCCTTTTCCTTTCTAGCTCCAGAACACTTCTTCACAATCACAAGCCCAGTGGTCAAAATGATCAATCAGGATGAAGAAAGCCCCACACCAAGTTTGGGGTGGCCGACCCCATTATCCCCAAGCTACAGCTCACACTGATCCCCTTCACTATTTGCCCCTGTTTTTTGATACAGGAGTGTGATGATTTCTGAGAAGTGGTGAGTCATTGCAAGGTAAATTTTCTTGAACAGATATACCACAGACCAAGTGGGATCACATCCTTTGCAAGCTTGGCATCCAAAGACTTTGTTTTCTATATTGCTGACTAATCATAGTGGTTTGACTAATCACAGTGGTTTGGAAAACAACAACACGGGACAGGAAATCCAGCTCTGAGGCCAATCTCAGTTCTGTGGCACTTGCCCTCACAAGCTAAAAGCATGACACTTTGGGAACTTATTCTGCTAACAAACTTCATCCCTTTATTTATCAGGAATACTGAAAGCTCTGAGTTTAAATCAGTGCTTAAAATATGGATCGGTCCAAAGGAGATCAGTAAGTCAAATGGCACTGATCATAGTAAATGTCTTCTTTTCCACCCTTAAAAAATCAGGTTATGATCAGAAACCCAAGCACTGAAAAAAAAAAAGCATTCTAACTTTACTATTTGGTGAAGTTGTTCAACAGCAGCATTGTTAAAAACCAGGGATACAGAAAGCCAACTCTTGGAGAACAGCATCCACAGAACTGCAGGTTGAGAGTAAGGATTTTGACAAATGTCCCACAAGCACATCACAGTTTATTAAATCTGGGTCAAACTCAATATCCTCTACAGTACAATCACTAGAAGAAACCTGGGGAAAACTCATAGAGAACCAGATTGTCATGCAAACTGAACCACTTTTATTTATCCAGTAGAAGGGGGTGGGGGAAAGGCAGGGAAGGAAAGGAAAAAAAATGGGGAAAGCAGTCTTTGGAGCAGAACACACACACAAATTATTCCAGAGAAGTCTTCTGCTTCTACTAGACCTTGAGGCACTTCAGAATGCACTCAGAATGAATACAGTCCTGCACTGACCCTGTCTCCCAAGACTGTTGTTGTTGTGTGCAGAAAAAAGCAGGTAAATGGCAATTGCCTAACAAGTACTGGTACTTAACAAGTTCTGCTTATCAAGTGTTCTTTCCTGCTCAAAATTTACAGCAAAGAAAACAAATTACCAATTCACTTCAGTGTCAAAAACGGCTGCAGACTGCAAAAACAATGTTTATCTTACAACTCCATTCCCCTTTCAGAAGAGCTGTGTTTGCCAATCACAAGAAATAGGACTGATCCCACTTGAATATATCAGACTCCAGCCTTGCAGAGTTAGACCTGCAAGACCTTAAAGGACATAGTAAGCTCAAATGTTTTAAATATGTTTAAAAAAAGGTGAAGTTGTTGTAGAGTGTGCTTTAAATAGAGTACAAAGATTTTAAAAAACCCCAAACAATTGCACTTCCCTGCCCTGTTTACCTGATGTTCATAAGGCTCTTGTCAAGAAGGGAGAATATGTGTCTGAAATCAACACTATCAAACGTACCAGCTCTCTTCCCTACATCCTTCTTGCCTCTCTTGGCATACTACAGCCAAGAAAAAAGCAAGATGGGAGTGTGTGGCTGTTTATTTAATGATTCCCTGCTGGGTGCAAGGAAAAGGAAGCTGCTCACTTGAAGGCAGAGGGAACCCTAGAGGTACTTTCCAGAGGCAGACAAGGAGCTACTGGGTTAGGAGGAATTGAGGCTGGGACTAAGGAAGGAAGGTGACTAACAGATAACAGACAAAAGAGAGGGAAAAAGGGTAAGGGATGAGAGGAGAAGGCAGATTTGAGAAGAAGGCAGGACCTAAAATTTTACAGATAAATAATGCTGGGCAGAAGAGGGAGCAGAGCCCAAAAATTTTGGAAGAAGTCCAAAGGCTGGGATTTAGACTGTGGAGACTGTGTCAGTGGGAAGACGAGACCAGGAGTAGCTAGTGGAGGAGAAACTGGATGACTGAAGGGTAGAATGCTAGGATTTCTTTGTCAAGAAGGCAGGATTAAAATTAAATACCTGAGAATAAAAATGGAAGTGGGGTAAGGAGCTCTGGATGAAATAAGAAGGATCAGGACAAGGACTGTCTCAAAAGAGGGAACAAAAGGGCAAAGAGTATATATCCACCAGACCAATGCATCCTTCCACTGTCTGGCTCAGAATCCATATTTTCAAGTCTCACTATTCCACAGCTGCCAACAAACATCTATGAAATCCACTGATTGTGTCCCATTTCCTCTCCATAAGGCTCTACCCAGAAGATGACAACTTAGTGTTGCTACCAATTATTCCATAAGGACATGAGACAGCTCTCTGTGGTGGATCTGAAGGTTATAAATCTGTTGATATATCAATATAATATAAAGTCTTAATTTCAGTTGACTTTGTAATGTTCTTTTAACCACAGCACACATACAATATACACACAGGAATAATTACTCAGAATTGAAATGTGACCATCTGTAGCGTGAAATGAAACATCTGCGTTACAGCAACGGTACAAAACATTTCAGAACAGGAAGAGAGGATTATGACATCTGAGCAGAGCAACAGAACTAGTTAAGATAGCAATCTGTAATCCTACACACTGGAAGTTGACCAGGATGTCAGAAGTTACCACTCCCCTTGCAGAAGTTGTTGTGCAATCTGTAACAACTAAATATTACCAGTTTACAGATAACTTTCCAAAGTGCTTTGCAATTTTTGTTAATATTCTATAATTTTGTTAATATTCTATTGACTAGAGCCATGCCCATGCCTCAGAGACATGGGTTGTCAATAGAATAATTAACTGTGCAGCATCCAAGCTGCCTGCAGGGCTCAGCAGGACCTCCAGGGATTTTAATGGCTCTCTACCCAGATGCAGCATCCTGCACAGACATGTTAATCTTGAAGCTGAGCTCTGTATCTGCTACTTTCTGACAAGTATCACCAGAGCAATGTATCCCTTCTGGCAAAAGTGTTCTGGCAGCCCCAAAAGCAAATATAAAGCAAATTACACGGAGGCAACAAAATAATACTACAAAGCCACATACTCCAGGCTATACTGGCTCATTGCATTTAAAGGGATACTGCCCAATACAGTTTCTTTAAAATTTGTTTTGAAAACAGTATTTTTGAGATGAGCAGAAATTTGATAGAGTTTTAAGATGTATCAACCGTTTTTAAAATAACCATGAGTATTGCCTCTGACTGTTGGAAGCCCAAGTGACTGAGTCACCACATAAACAAAAGCAGCCTGTTCAAAAATGACCACTCTGAGATGACTGAGCTCAGAGAAAAGCAAACACGCAAAGAGATAAACAGTAAATTCCATTTCCAATTAAGATTTTCTGCAGCATAATGAATTCTTTCAAATGACAGTGTCCCTTTAAGTGAAGATTATTTTGCTTTTCTTAAAGCCACTATTAGTGATTTTGATGGGATCTCTGTCTCTAAAGAGGCATTAGGAGCAGAGGCAGGAGGAGGGAGAGGTGTAGTGGAGATAGCATTAAATAGGGATAAGGGTCTGTTACGTGTGATTCAGCATCAACCCTTTTACAGCTCCTACTCTATGCACATTATGAGTATGGGCCAGCCCTGGTGGATAAAATCAGGAAGAGGATTTCAAAGTCTCTCTGCAGGAGATAGCCCAGGAAGGAATGCCAGAGGGACTGAACAGTGAATGAAGCACAGGGCTAGCAGAGGACTATCACATCAAAATTAGCACAGGGGAATTGGGCAACAAGTTAGATGTACTAAGGAGGAAAGTCTTCCATTCTGAAACTTGCACTAGGGTGGATATTCTGAACTCAGGTGGATGTTCTTCAGTAAAAGTCTATTGTGCCACGAGTAATTCACAACAGATAGGTACAGGTAGAAACAATGTGGGACAGCCTCCCTGGAGCAGGAGAAAAAATGGCTGTTAAAAACCTGGGCAAGATTATATTTGAAGGATCAAATACAGAACACAATGAAATCAGGGAAGACTTCCAGGGATGTGTCTTGGACCAGGCCTAGAGTGTGTGGACCTTTCCCACTGCAGACCTGGTCTGCAATGCAGCCCCTCAAAAAAACACAGCTTAGATCAAGCAACTTTCTAACTCTGAAAGTTAAACTAAATGAGACCCTCAGATAACAAGGCAACTGAGCAGAGTTTGCTTTCTATTGGATCTGCTGACAGACTGATGTGTTCATAAGAATAGATTTTGGGTGGTTAAACTAGCAAAGAAAATTTTAATTTTCAAGATAGGCAAAGGCTAACCAAATGTCATTTGCAACCCAAAAGTTAATCACCTACTAAGGGACTCAGGAAGTAACATTAATTAAAGCAAGGGCAGAACCATGGTGTAGAGTGAAGACCAGATTCTTAAGTGAAAATGAGAACTAAACACTGTAATATGTGTTTAGCACTAAATGGGGTATTAAAGCAATAGCATAGCAAGAAGCTTAATAGCTCTGTAATGATGCAAATTGGATTCCAGCAAAAAATGACTGGAACTCTTAACAGCAGATTCTTTTCTAACCTTACAGTAAGACAAAATAAGAAAGAAGACATATGTGCCATCTGCAAGTGTTTTCAAAGTCCCTTGAGGGAGCATTTTTGTTTTGTTAGATCAACAACACACTGGCTTTTTTGGAAGGAAAAAACAAGCCTCAGAAGGGCAAGATGGAGGCAACAGCATGACTAATCCTTGACAGCGCTGTTTGCTCTGCTGTCCTAAAGTCTTAAAATACTTTCCTAAAGAAAACTTCAGTGATAGAACTGGACTTTTCAAAGAAGAAGCAAAAAACCAGAATGGCCTTCCACTGCTAGCAGGGAAGGTGGCTGGAGTGAAAACAGTAAGCAAATTTATAAAAAATCAGCATGGTGAAAAATAGAAGAGGAGCCTTACACATGGTTTGTGGAACATGCCAGGATGTCCTGTTCCTGAGCTGGAAAAGGGGTTCTGCTATCATCAGTCATGTGCAAGGGCTGTTTCTTCTTGTTTGTGAGCCAAGGATGGGAGAAGTAGGTGAAGGGAGGGTGGGGAGAGGTGTCAGCAGGGTTAGTGTCAGCAGGAGATTCAGCCATACATACCACCCAGATGCAAGTCGATGAGGTCACTGTAATAAGACTCTCCCCAATAGTCTACAACAAGGAATTGGTGAAGACAGAGTTATTGAGTCAGATACCCACCCTAGCCCCATACAATCAAAGCAATATATGAGAAAGACATAGAAACAAAAAAAGGGCAAACAAGAGACAGGCAGCTACACACACGGGCACACACACACATATATATACAAACACTGTATGTCTCTCTTTCTCTGTATATATACATATATGTACACACACACACAAATATATCACAAACATATATATTGGGAAGATGAAGAGAAAATTTCCAGGAGGCAGGCGAAGACTTCCAAGGGGAAAAATCAAGAAGTTTACACAGAGACACTTCACCTATTTGTGTTTGCAGCAGTACCTGTCACTGTCACAGATGTCTCTCCTGTTCTTGCTGAGAAAAGCAGAATTAATCCTGTTGCTTTGGAGTTGAGCAACGTGTCAGAAGGAAACAGTGTAATTTCTTAGGACAGCTGCAGGAAAGGTGTAAGGGTTGATTTCTTGGAGGTGAGTGAGTGGAGGATGGTGTATGGCACACAGGTGGGAGGCACTGACTGAGTGCCGACACGAATGGCAAACACTCAGGCGTAGGAAGATGGGATTGGGTGCTCCTGCTGATGCAGTCTGTGCCAGGGAAGAACTGCACAGCAGTTTTCAGGACAGAGATGTGCATTTCCACAGCTGCTAGAGACAGGTGCACCACGAGTCTAGCACTGTGGAACATCTCGTTGGGAGGAGACAGATGGAAGTACTGAGAGCAATATTTCTCACTGCATATGATTCATTTGATGTGAAGAGGTGACTCCTAAACTTTTCAGTATTGATCTGACAGTAGATGTTTTCCAAGCTCTTAAAAATGACTATCAAGGTTTATGCTAGAGGGAATAAAAGAAAGGTTCCGGAAATTTCTGATTTGACATATTTTTAAGTTAATGATTGACAAAAAAAATTCACAGAGGAAATCCAAGTCATTAGCATGTCCAAACAGGCGAATGCACTATAATACAAAGTACTGTTGCATTAGTAATATTGCATTACGTTAATTAACTCATTCAAGGTGTCCCTTGGGACACCACAGAAAACTGAGAGAATTCTTCATTGAGGTCCTGCTTTACCATGGTAGTGAAACACCATGATGCAATCAATAGGAAGGGGGCAGGGAGGGAAGGAAAACAAGGGATGACAGTAGCTCAGACCACCTGTGTATGACAAACCTCCCCCTGAAACAGAGCTTACACTGCCACTTGAAATAGCGCTTACCCTCCTAATCATTCATTCTTGCTATGAATGCAGCTGTCAAAGGCTGAGATTTTCAAAGATAATCAGAGAGAACACATTAAGACAATAAAGTAATCATAGGTTGTGAAATTTTCTGGATCAGAAACTAAATGTTAGATTGAGCATTCAGCTTCTGAAAGACTAAAAGACCAACTGTGCCATGCCTGAGGCTGAGTTAATTGAATAAAAGAAAAGACAAGGAGGTAGCCAAGAAGGCACAAATATTCTGTTAGAATTAAAGTTGATGGTGACCTCCACAATGTTTCTGAGTTTGATTAGTTGAAGAGCAAGTATCACCCTATAAATATTCCACCTTGACAAATAGCAGATAATGTGTGAAATTCCTGGCAAGAATATTGAGCTGCCTGTATCTATTGCTAAATCAAAAGCTGTAATCTCTCAGGAAAACAGCAGGCCATCACTGTGAAAAACTGATTAACAATCTTCTCAGTATAGGTTACTTGCCAATAACATATTAAGGATGATGCAAAATGGATAGAAAGTAGAAACAAAATTATTCTAAGTAAATAAATTTTATCTGTAGAACTGGGTTTTGTTCTTACCAGTTGAACTGAAAAATATTTTTCTGAAAATGGAAAGTGGTCCAGACGTGAGAGATTTGAGGAATTAAAGTTAGTGGAAGACCTCTACAAAAGAAAAATTTGCAATTCTTTACAGACAGAAAAGATGAGCAAGAAGCAGTATGTTAGAAGATGATAAACTACACAGAGATATAGTTGAGATTGTCTTGTCTTCTTCTATAATAGAAGAAGAAAAGAATCATTCCAAGTTACAGAATTCTGTTTCTTCTGTCTGGATTTTTAAGTAGTAAGAAACTACTATTAACATTACCCAAAACTTCATATTTAAGTGCTGATCAATAAGTGTTTTCTTCATTCCCTGCATGGAAGGAACCTGAAAATCCCACTCATTACAGAGCCTAATACATTGTCCCAGAACAGTTAATACTGGCTGCTGCCTATGGAGGAGCCATTATTTTGAGGCTGTACTGCAATCCTTCTCTATTTATGTGGACAAAGCAAGTGCACAGCAGACACACCTCTCAAGCTCCCCCATTTTTTCTCCTTGTACAACCTTATAGAGAGATTTTTTTTTTAGATGGCAACACCACTTTACACACTGCCTTTCTCTTTTTGAACTTTTGTTTTCATGATTTCCTTAGGGGAGGGACTGATCAGAGACAAGAGCTTGACTCCATACCTTTACACAGCAGTCCTTGCTGAATGTGGTGGTCACTGTTAGGTCACAATGCAGATGACAGAAAAATGATACTTCCCTCTTGAATAATTAGTGGATATTGCAGGCAAAAATTAACCTTACGGAATGTGATACCACAGATCTCAAGAAGAAGGAATTCAGTTATTTTTATTGCAAACATGTAAAATGTCTGGAAAAGAAGCAGCTGAGGGGAAACCTTACTGCTCTCTACAATTTCCTGAAAAAAAGTTGTAGCCAGGTGGGGGTGGTCTCTTCTCCCAAGTAACACAACAAGAGGAAATGGCCTCAAGTTGTGCCAGGGGAGGTTTAGATTGGATATTAGGAAACAATTCTTCATGGAAAGGTTTGTCAAGCCCTGGAACAGGTTGCCCAGGGCAGTGGTGGAGTCCCCAATCTGGAGGTATTTAAAAGACGTATGGATGTGGCATTTTAGGGACGTGGTTTAATGGTGGGCTTGGCAGTGTTGGATTAATTGCTGGACTCATGATCTTAGAGGTCTTTTCCAACCTAAATGATTCTATGGCCACGCAAGAGGACCTAGAGAGGTGAAGCATGGAATTGATTTATAACCTTGTGTTTCAGTCAACACAGATTAGAACATTTTCTCACCTCAACAATGTGTTTCTGGCTAATCCCCTGAAATAAGGGGAAGAATTTAGGATGGTGAAAGTCAGAGTCAAGCTTCTGCAAAGATAACATATGACCTGTTGACTGAAATATTTTGCAAGATCAAAGCATACCCTAGAGACTTCCTGAAGAAAAGAGATCCCTTTTGCAAAGCAGGACCCACAATTTCACAGTTCTTCTAGGAAATTCACAAGTACACAAGCTCATCTAAGACTGCTTCCATCTGGGAGAGCTGGGAGTGAGAAGCTATTTATCAAAATTCTGCAGTCTCCCATATAAAATTGTAATTCTTACTCTTGGTCATATTCTGTCCTCTCTGAATGTGTTTTAGGCATTCTATGATTCTTCAGTGAGAAAACTCTATAATGAATAATATTCTCCCAGCTGCTAAGATTTCCCACTTGTGCTGGCATGTCTTACATGAAAGTCATTCAGGAGCTCAATAATCAAGATTATTTGGACTTCCAGATGAAAAGAAGCAAAATGAAAAGAACCATTAGAAACAATGGAGGTGGGTTTAGTCAGTGCAGTAACAGGCAGGCCAGAGAACAGAGTGGGGCTACTCAGGAACACACAGCATAAGGAAGGAGGCAGCCCTGCAAAGACAGGCAATTGCACAAGCCTATTTTTTTGATCCCACAAATGAATAAAGACAACCTGATCATAAACATATTGAAGTCCTCAAGACTGTTCTTCACACTTGTAGTACCTATTTGCTTTGCTGAGCACTCAGTCCAGCTTCTTTGGCACACCCTTATGGAGCACCAGACATACCTAATTCTGGCTGAGTAGTAAGTGGCAGGAAGTCACAACAGACTTTTTCTCTGGTGCAACCTCACTGCTTAATCAAGCTCCATCTTCAGAGACATAGATGTGGCTCTTCAAGCAACAAGCATTTTCCAAACATCTGTTCCACTGTTGCCATTTCTGAACTCTGACCCTGGTGATCAGGTACAGAATCCTGGCCTTGTCAGGTATACACACACTGCATTTGCCTGTTGGATATTTGACTCCTTGCAAATTGAGGATTTTTTTCCCAAATCATTATACTACTATCAGCATTATCTGAACCAGGTACTCCTCCACTCATATACTTGCCAGATCAGATGATACTCATTTAATTTAATTTCAAGTACACACAACATTTGTTTTAACAGCTTGACATGGATACCTTTCAGTACACATGTGCACTTCTGTTCTGCACAACTTTGTTGAAAGTAGCCAGTGTGCTGGGCTGTGCAGTGAGGAAGATGTTCTGTGATGGTCCCTTGTAAGGACACTACCTTGATAATCCAACACAATAGAGAAAGCACACACCATTCCACAATTATTTCCTTAACACACAAACAGGGTTGTCTTACTGTGACAACTTTGTGTGAATGGCAGCTGTGAAACCCCTGAAATTTTCTAGCTGTAGGATCCAGCAGTATGCAGAAACAGCCATTAGTAGTAGCTGGAGAATTACCTCCTACACCTCAGGCAAAGGTAAATGATCTAAGTCTCCGCCAACAGGGAAGTCCCAGTATTAGAAGAAACATAGGAAAAACAAGGCTTCAAAAAGATAGTAGAAAAGGGAGAAGGGATTCACACTGGGATCAGTCTCTAGCCTATAATGGTCCAATTGCCTCTAAAATCCAAACAGCTACGGATAACTGCACAAGCACTTGGTAAGAAAACATGGAAAACCAAACCAGGTTGTGATGGATACCTGCTTCTCCTCGAAGGGCCTTCTCCACAGCAACTCCTCTCTCCTCGAGTTGCCTCTGCTTCTCTTCCACTTGTTCCAACTGCCGCTGGATAATCTGTTCAGAGAAGAATGGAGCAGAACCTCACCAAAGCAATTCTCCTGCTCTGTCTGCAGCACACAGCCAGCACTAAGAGACTTCAGTCAGATTTGCCTTTTCAAAAACAAGTATTTGTACTCAACAACACCCTGCTTCAACAGCAAGCATCACAGATTCCGGTGACAACATCCTCCCCACCCTGCTGTATCTTAACTCTTAAATTTGCAAACACCTTGACATTCATTTATTTGCTACAACTCCTATCACCTTCCTGAACACTGAACTGAAAGGTGATGCTACTCAGTCAGCTGAGTCCCTGCCTTGAGTTTCTGACAAATCCCATCACCTGTAAATGATGTTAACAGTTTTCCAGCAGACTTTCTGGTAATTAAAGGTTAATTTGATAACACATCACCCACCAGCATAACCTAGCAAAGCAATGATAGGTGCAGCTCCATCAGGCATCATCTGAGTATCACTGTTCCAGTCAGTGCATGATGGTTGCTAGAAAGGTATTAGAGGCATCACTGTTCCATTCAGTGCATGATGGTTGCTAGAAAGGTGTTATGGGCATTATTTTTCTCACTGTAAAACTCTCAGGATAGGTTTCAGCCATCCTTCACTTCTCTTGTGGCGTGACATAAAATTTGAAAGAGGGAGCAGAAGCACTCGTGTAGAAAGAGAGGATTCTGTTCTGATACACTCACAGGAATGTCAAGATCAGGGTGCTTTCACACAGAGCTGTCTGTGTGCCATGACAAGAGGCTTGTGAGACGCTACCTGAGCTCTGTGTAACCTCTTTAGCTCCTCCTGCTTGGCTTGTCTGCGGGCAGCTTTCTGTACTCGCCGCGTCAGCTTGGCGTTCAGCTCCTCTTCTGTGTAGGCCCTCTGAAGGAAGGAAAAACAGCAGCAGATCTTATTTACATGCTCAGGGATATGGGGGCAGGGATGACCACTTTCTCTTCCAAAAATCTCAGAAGGGAGGTGTTCTGTCTTTGCCATGGCTGTGTCAAAAGTCAAGCTTCTGTAGGCAAAGGTGTTCACAGTGCAGTGAGCAACAATTTCAGGACCAAATCAGGAGTGAAGAAGCATTTAAGCCAGCTGCAAAGCTGTGATTTTATATGACATCCCACCCCTGCCTTTCACTGCTATATGAAACCTCTCCCAAAGATCAAAGCAGTTTTTACTCTCAGTAATTTTCATTTCTCAATAAATTTAGCCAAATGGATTTAGATAAATCAATGAGTACCATGTAGAGGGTTCATCTTGATAGGGGTCCCCTTGATTTCATTTTAAAAGATGGTAAAGGCTTGTCTACATGAACAGTTACAGCAGTGTAAGCTAAGAAATTACTATACACTAATGTAGAATATTGTACCACCAGAAGCCATCCAAAAGGGGAAAAGCTACGTGTTTAGAAGGGTATTTCCTCTTCTTTTCTGTCAGTGAAATTAGTATATGTCTTTCTACCATTATTGAAATTTGATTTAGGATCTTACCAGATACACTAGTTGGATATATCGTAGCCTAAAAAGGCTTTCTCTCAAAGAGATTTAAGAGCGTCAAAAAAATGTGACAACTGCACTAAGTAAACTACAGTGAAGAAAAAGCCTCTTTTCTCATGTACATGTATGTAAGCTTTAAGGAGCTGCTGTAAACATATGTCTTCCACTTCTGGAAAGAGATCTCCTCCATGGACAGTCAACTTCAAGAAGAGAATGTTATGTCAGACTACCCTGAAACTTGCTTGATCTAGTTATTGTGCTGCCACATTGGTCAGTCTACCTCTGTTGATGGTTCTCAGTGAACAGAGCTTAAGGTAGGGTCACAGCTTAATTAAAAATTCCTCCGGTAGGTCATTGGCAAGCACCACTGTTAAAGCTTCAAAAAGCTCACACTTTACTCTTTCTTTTTTGAAAACACAAATCCATGATGGTACTCAGATTAGAAGGGAAGGAGACAGAGCACATGACCTTTCTATCCCGTGTAACACTGTTGTGACTGCAAAGACAAGACAATAAGAATTTCAGAAAGCAGCAACTTCTGCCTTGATTTTAGCTTGAAACAGAATTTCACTAAGATTTGAGCCAACTCAGCAATTTTGAAAGCTGCTGATTGAAGTGTGATGATTCATTTGAACTCACATTCGAAGTATTAAAAAGGAAGAATATGCAAACATATTTAAGTGCCTTGAAAACCAATTTGTTCTGAAGCTCATAGGTCATCCACATCACTGTACAGTGGTGCACCGATAAATGCATGCATTCCAACCAGACATTTCGGAGCTTAATGCATTTTTGGGAGACATCCTCTACAAAGAATTTGCTGCCCATGTCTGCTAACATCTCAGGCATGCACAGTAAGTGTTGATGTTAGTGCACGTGTGGTTGGAGCTATGGATTCAATGGGTTAATGTATAGGGGGACATGCAATGCAACAATGGCCAACTAGTGGGAAGGGAGACACTACCTTTGACGAGTATGATCTCTTGAATGCCAAGGCGTGTGGTACATAGATCGACTTTAAAGGGGGAATGGTAAAGGGAGAAAAATAAAAAAAATGCACAAAATGAAGCAAAATCAGTTCAACATTGAAAACAGATGCACAGTAATAAAACAAAGTGGCTTTTACATGAAACGAAATTGTGCAAATGCTGAACGTGACCCAGACTGATGGAGCACAATGGAACTTCTGGCCACAAAATCAAGTTTCTAGCGCTTTCCTGAAGGCAATTAGTTTTGGCAGCCTCCTTGGAGATACAGTCAACTTGGAAATACCTTTTTCTAGAGGAATTATTTGGCCTTTGTCTACCTGTATGAGTATGAAATTCTGGCTTAAGATTTGGAATAATGGCTTATTTCTGGAACATATTTGGTTTGAACTGGCTCGGCCAACCATGTATTACTCTGTCACACAACTCTTCATTTACATTCTGATTTACAGTCTCTCCTAGGGGTTGTGTTTATTCCAGAGTTTTAAATTATCTCTATTTCACAGAAATCATAATTGACATTTAACCAACATCATAAATCTTATTTACTTAGTTTTGAGAACTAAGAAACACCAGATGGGCTCAGAGTGGGTTATGTGTCCTGCTGTAGTGGAACCTCCTTGTCTAAAAGGAGAGCCCCCAAAGATCTTGAGGAGCTAAAACTGGAGAGGGAAAGGAGCAGGAAAAGGAGGGGGAAATCACTACTTTAGCCAAGGCCATTCTATGCTACCCTGTACTCAAATATAAGGCAAGTAAAGCACTTAGCTTTATCTGCTAAGAAGGGAGGGAAATTTCCCTTCATGTCATGAAGTCCAGAAGGCATTGTGCCACTCTGGGCAAACAGACAGCATTTTGCACTCTCACATTCAATTAACTAAAACCAGTCACAAACGAGAAGCCAGAGAACAACACCAGCATGTTTGCAGGCTCCAGGAAAAAAAGCAAGCTACCTGTGGTGGTGAACACCTGAGCACAACACCACAGCTGTACAGGAACAATGACAAACACACACATGGTGACAATACACCTACAAACACAACACCCACGGGGCGCTCACGTTAGGAATTCTTTACAAGATGCTTCTCTTGAAAGACACCACGTTAAACAACACTGAATTAATTCACTGCTGATCACAAAGAGCAGGCTAAACAGAGCAGGCTGTCTGGGAAGCAAGCTCACTACATTACCAAAAAAGCAGCACAAACAGGATTTCAGTTTGGAGAAGGGGTTCACATAAAAGTTAAGTAGCAAACAGTAAGTCAGCTCTTACCCATATAAAGTAGCAGGCAGGTTATAACTTAAAAAATACAACTCCCACCCCAAACCAATACAAACCCAGCTTGGTCAGACTCGAAGTTTGGTTATATTTCTTTTGACAGCAAGGCATTCCAGTGTTTGCATGTATATTCTACATCCTTGGATAGGATGCAACAAAATGAGGTAAGTCAAGTTTTCAGATCTATATCTTCTAAATAAATACATGCTCAAAACTATTCTTAAGAAAACAGGCAGATGCTGGGTAAATAAATTCTTAATGTAACTTCAGCAACAGCAAATGAGTGAAAACAAGACACTACCACCAGACCCTTGGCAGAGCTTGTGAGATATTTTCAGTATGAGGATTCCAGGCATCTGCCACTGTCACTTATCATCCCCTCCTGTGCTTAGAGATGTGATCTTTCTTCCTGCAAAAGCCATTTTAAATCCAAGTGGCCCAGCATAGAAAAAAAATGACCATCAAGGCAGACCAAAAACTCTGTAACTCTTATCTGAACCCCAGGTATTGGGTATCTGTCCTCTGCTGGCCCCAGGTACCTCATTCTTCTGCATCTCTTGGAAAATGCAGAATTTCTCATGAAACGCCTTGAGGGCATGCAAGGGGGAATGGAAGGGGGAGAGAAAAAAGGGAATAAAATAAAAACAAAATAATCTTCCTCTCAGATGAGATCTAGACCAACTAGGGAAAGAGATTAAAAGAGAGATAAGTAAATACAGAAAATTCCTATTTAGTTCATCAATTTCTTCCACCAGCCTTAAATTCATTCATTAGCTATTCTAGTTCATTCTACCATATATACTCAGAAAGCATTTCATATGACACTTCAATTTGCAGTACTTCCACACCTTTGCCATCTCAGCCAAGGATCAACTTGGCATCTGAGACTGATTTGTGCACATGGGATGACAGGTTTGAGACAGGAGGCATAGGCCACTGTGCCTGTGACATTTCCCTCCCGGAAGCTCTTTTCTTCTTGAGCTTTTTTAACACGTGTACCACGCACCACCAGGAAAGAATAGTGGGACCACAATTTTCATTTTGCTGTACCAGAAGTGCCTTAGTGTTCTGTGGGGTCAATAAAATCTCTATGTATTCCTCCAAACCTTGCCAATTCTGTCTAGCAGGGCTTAGAGGCTCTCAGGAATGAAAGCAGGATTCCTCATTACTATGATCAAACAGTTCCTTAAATTATTCCCTTGTTTTCGCATTAATAGTGACATTCTAAAAATGAATCAAATCATTTAAAAACAACTAGCTTTGAAACTTTGCTTTCACTATACATTTTCCACATATAAACGTGTGCAATTAAACTAAATCCTTATACTAGATCCTTAGGCCAGTAGGGAGGGTGCACAGTGAGCTCCCTATCCTGGACTTCAGGAGAGCAGACTTTGGCTTCTTCATGAATCTGCTTAGTAGAGTGCCTTGGAGAGAGGTGGGGCCCAGGAAAGCTGGTTAACATTCAAGGATTGCCTCCTCCAACCTCAGAAGCAATGCATCCTAACAAAGAGGAAATCAGGCAAAAATGCTGGGAGGTCTGTGTGGATCCACAAGGGGCTCCTGGGCAAACTCAAACAGAAAAAGGAAGTCTACAGAGGGTAGAAGCAAGGGCAGGTAGCCTGGGAGGAATACAGAGGAATTCTCCATGCAGCCAGGGATCAGGTTAGGAGAGCTAAGGCCCTGACAGAATTAAATCTGCCCAGGAACATCAAGGGCAACAAGGAAAGCTTCTATAGGTATGTCAGTGATAAACGAAGACTAGGGAAAACATGGGCCCTCTCCAGAAGGAAAATGGTTATCCAGGATATGGAAAAGGCTGAGGTGCTCTAACTTTGCCTTGATTTTCACCAGCAAGTGGCTCCAGCCACAGCATCACAGTCACAGAAGGGGTTGGGAGAACGAAGAACTGCCCATGTAGGAGAAAGTCACATTTCAGAACATCTAAGGCACCTACAGGTGCACAAGTTCTGAGGGAACTCGCAGAGAAAGGGTCTAAGCCACTATCCATCATGTTTGAGAAGCTGTGGCAGTCTGGTTGAGTTCCCACTGACTAGAAAAGAGGAAACAAAATCCCATTTTTAAAAAGGGGAAAAAGGAATACCCAGGAGACTACAGGCCAGTCTGTCTCCTTTTAGTGCCCAGTAAAGTAATGAGACAGTGAGGCAATGGATCCTTCTTATAATAACAGTGCAGAGTAGCTTGCAATCATGGAAACAAGTGAAACCATCTTATTTTGGATAGGACAGTCAGCCGACTTACAGGAAAACCTGCTCCATGGGAGAAAGAGTAAAAACAACAACATTAACCACCTAAGTTTCTGCTGTGATTCTCTGAGTCTGTGATCTGACTGGTGCTAGATCTACCTAAAATGCATTTCCCACCTCCATACCTCTCGTTTGGATTTCTGGGAGGAGCGTTCCAGAATATCGTCACTGGAGAGGTCGGAGTCCTCTGAGAAACTCAGGTGTTGACGGAGCTGTAAATCTGTGAGGTTGGGAATAAAAAGGGGAAGTTACAGAAGTGGTAAAAATCCTTTCTGTAAACACTTCAGAGCTCAGCTGTAGGTTTTTTGATTGGGCACCAAAAATACTCAATCCTTTTATGTCAGTGTCAGTTGTTTTGCCTGGGAGGGATCAAGGAAGCCCTGCTCCACAAAATGACCAGCATGAGTTTGAGCTGTTCTAAGAGAGCATCATTTTCTCCAAATGCTGTTAGAAATAATGATCATGGTTCTCTTTTTGTGCTGTATCAATGCTCTTAGGATAGATACAGCACTTGGTTTGACAGCAGCTGGCTCTATTTTGGCTATTTGTACAATGCCAGAGATATGTAACTTGTTTGCTTTTAATCGAATTTATGGGTAACTTCTTTACTGTATCCCAAGTTGCTATTAAACATCTCTGCCTGCAACTGGTGGGCATGTGAAGATTTACAGGAGGCTACCAACTCCCTCCTTCAGAGATCAGCAGACAGCCACCAGATTACTGAGAACAGGAATAACAGCATCTCTGCAGTCTTCAGCTTCCATGGAGCCAGGTGGAAAGAAAGAAAAGATCGGCCAAAGAAAAGATGAAGATCAGATTTAAAGGAGGGATGAAATGTCACAAATTCCAACAAATGATGCTTATTTCTCAAATCTAACACACAAAAAAGATGTACATATTGAGAGTTAAGCTTTTAGTTAGGGTTCCATTTTTTTTTAAATGGATTCTGTCAATACGCAGAAACACAAATCCAGTCCCCAGCACTTACCCCGCTCTGCCCATCTGACTCTGGGGAGCAGCAGCATTCAGCACAGTAGCTGAACAACAAAGCAAACCAGAACCACTTTCAAGGACACCTCAGAAAAGTAAGAAAAGTGCAGAGGCACTTATCTGTTATACCTGCAGCTGTAATCAGTGGAGAGGGTTTGTGCTTGCCAGAATCCACAGTGGCATTACTTGAGGGAGTACTTGGGCAAGATTTCTCATCAGCCTTTTTCTTCTTGTCTTTCTTATATCCAGAGAAAACAGATTTCCATAACGACCTAGGCTTTGTTGCTTCCTCTGTCCCACCACTAGATTTGTCAGAAAGTCTGCTATCGTTTTTGGATTTCTTCTCCTTTTTGTTCTTACGAGGGGAGAAGAGGGAACTTCTTTTCTTACTCTTCCCACTGGAGCCTTCTGAAGAGCTGACAGACCCTTCAGGTCCAGCCATATCAGCAGGAGGAGTGGAGTACTTCTCAGTAGCAGAATTATGTTTTCGTGTGGATCCCTCTGCTAATTTCAAGGCCAAATGCTTTGGAGACTCATAAAACAACTCTTTGGTCTTCAAGGGCATAGAAGATGCCTTTCGTGCCCTTGTGGCCCCAGTAGCAGCAGGAGCAGCCATCTCCATATCTTTCATCTTACACAACTGTTTAGCCATGGCATCACGTAGTGCTGGGCTCTTGACAGACTTCTCTCTGGCTCTCATTCTTTCTTCAGCAATCTCCTTGGCCTCCACAGAAATGTCAGGGAACACTCTCTTCTTATGGTAAAACCCTCCTTCCATTGAGGGTGGACCACCATTTTCTTTGACCAAGGGCAACAGATGTGGTTTCTCTGGCCTTGGCCTACTGGTAGGAGGTGTAAAGAACTTCTCGTGAAGGCTTGAGTCCTCTGTCCTGTCATCATACGTGTCTTCCACATCATCAGCAAACGGAATTTCATCCACGCTCTCTGCGAATGACTTCCTCACGTCGTCTCTCTTGGCCGGGGGGGACTCCTTGGCAGGAGGGGCCGGCTCCTGGTGTCGGGGAGCAGGAGGTGTTGATGCTGGTGTTGGAGGTGACCTGGCTTCAACCTCATTCTGCCAGAGTGCCTGGTACCTCTTCCTACGCAGCGTGGCCGGCTCCTCGTTCTGAGGAGGTGGTGGGGGCGGGCTCGACGGAGGAGTTAGCATGGTGGAGTCGGAAGTGTTGAAGCTCTGGCTAGCCATAGTTCTCATGTTAGATGAGCTCTCCTGAAGGCCAAGCCCAGAGCTGCTGGATACATCTCCCCGTACTTCACTGGAAATCTTTAGCTCTTTTTCTGATGGAGACTTTGGAGTGAGCAGAGAAATCTGCTCATTTTCTAACTTGGATAGTCCCTGCCTTCTTGGGGCAGGCTGGGGTTTCACAGGATGGATCCTTTCATCCCCTGAAATATTCCTGCTATTGAAAGTCTTCTGAGGAGTTGTCTCCAGAGCAGACACAGTGAAGCTGCTCTCCGAGCGTTTGTTTCTGTCCACGGGGGTGAGCCCTAAGCTCCTTCGGATTTCAGCACTCTTCATCCAGAACTCTTCCACAAGGCTGCTCCGTTTCAGGGCTTCTTCTGCAGTAGTAGGGCTCCCCAGTTTTTCCACCTCACCATCCTGGCCCCTAAGGGCCAATTTGGCTAAAGGAGTAGATGTTAAGGCTGGGACAGGTTGGAAACATACTGGAGGCTCCACTGGGGATGGAATGGATGTTTCAGCAGAAGGCAAAGGCTGGGAACAGATAGGCATTTGAGCAGATGCTGGGGATGAGGCCAGTGCTGGTGCTGCTGGCTGAGACTCTGCTAGTGATAGGGGTGCAATGGCTTCTGGTGATGCAACCGGCTGGGACAACACTGGAGATGGTGGCACCAAAGGGCTCTTAACTTTCCTGTCTTTGGGAATTTCATCCTTTGGTCTTTCCTCAAGAATGAAAGGCTCAGGAAAAAAGCGTGGCTCTGGGGATTTTATTGCACGGCACACTTCAGCCAGGGGATCTTCTACATCCTAGAGAAAAACGAACAAGGGGAATATTAATAGTCACTGAGCACACGAGAACACAGTTCCTTTTTTTTTTACTTTTAACAGAGCTAGAAATAAGGAAACCATCCAAGTACCAAAATAATAATTTAATGTCCTAAAGTCTGTCTGCTAAACAGTAACGGTGTCTGATAGAATCATTAGATGGCCATCAAAAAAACAAACTTTATTTTAATAGAAAGTGAATGCTGTCAGCAATTGCTGTCAGCAAACCAGACAGCCCACTGTAAAAGTAAACTGCTCTATGCCAAAACTCTCCAAAACAATATTTTAGCAATTCCTTTAAAAAAAAAAAAAAAACCCAAAACATTTGAAAGGGAAAATTGGAATTGAACATTTTAAGGGTCATGTACTTCCAGTTCTTACACACTGCAGTACACTTGCAAGCTGTCTCCATGGGCTGACAACATGACAGTACAACACTGACATGCCTCACTTCCTTAAGCTGAACTATGTTGAGCTCTGGAACAAAGAGGCACTGCTTTGATTACTACTGTAAATTTAAATTGCAACTGCACAGAATCTGCTTTTGGCACATCAAAGACAGCCAGACCAGGCTAAACAGGAAACACCTTACCTATGGCTCCCTACATTTATCACATGTACCTGTTGCTAGCTGCTCACTGAAATTAAAATACCCTGTATAATTCTGCCTGGGGTTTTGTGATGGGAACTTGTGTGGCTGTGATAGAGCCACTACACTCTGAAGATAGGAAAAAAAGATAGTATACATCATATTTTAATCCTAAATCAAGTCAGATTTCAAGATCAACATAAATATTAGAGACAGGAAAGAAGGAGAGCCCCCTGCTGTCAGTCCTCATTAGTTTATCCAGCAAACTGTTTTATTGAACTACAGGCGTTAAGTAGAAAATGTCAAAGACTCCCTTTCTTACCTCTGCTTGTTTTGCTTTGGGACTAGCAGCTGGAGACAGAGGAAGAACACTGTCACTAGAGGGCTGGATAGGGATGGATGGCTTGCATGGATCTAGGGAAAGGAAAAATGTTCCAAAAATACAGAAACCATTAATATTCTATCAATTTTTAATGTTACACACAGCAAGTAGTGACAAATTTCTCTGCTTTTACAAATTTTAGATTGGACATCTGGAACACAACAAAAATTTTTGAATATCCAAAATGGTACAAGCTTTTTAATAACAACTTTTACAACAAAAAAGCAGTTAAAAGGGTTCTCACATTTTACAAAGCTGTAATTAATGGATTCAGAATATTCTTCTCAAAATGTGAATGCAAGCACAGACCTTGCCACTGAGAGCCATGAGATGGTTCAAATCCAAGAGACTCTCTTCTCCTAAATCCCATAACGGTATAGACTATTGCAAATGCAATTAACATCATTCAAGCACTAGAGAAAGTGATTACCTTCTGTCACACTGCTAGAAGCACCTTCTGCTTCTTCTTCTTCATCCTCAGAGACTTTTAGTTCTGCCCCTTCTGCAGCACTCTGACGTAAGCGAAACTCCGCTTCTGCATCAGATGCGATGTCGTCTGGTCACGGATGGGAAAAAACAAGAGAACTTGGATACAAGTCCATCAGGACATAACACTTTCTATTCACATGGTGCTAACCACTTTCATAACCTGAACACTTATTTCACTCCTTTTTTTGGTATGATCATTAGTCATTTAAGCAGTAAATGTAAGCAGTAAATGATTGGACTGTTAGTACAAAGAGTTAAATCAGTACCTGAAGCCCAGCCTTATCAGTTCTCTGGGAAATTTTCCATGTTTTCTGCCATATGCAGTTAATTTTACAATAGCATGGGAAGCATTCTGACAGTATTATGGACTTTTCACAAATTTAATTCTATTTCTGTTATTCATTGGGATTAGTATTGAATACAGACACAAGATATGTGGTGAGAGGACATGAGAAATTCATTACATAATCCAGGACATTGAAGTTCTTCTCTTTCTTTTTGTCCCTCACTCTTGGCTCCCTCTCAGATATTTCAAACAAACTCCCACACCTCTAAAAATAAGACCAGGTTTAAGTACCCTCATGCAAAGTGTTCATTGCCATTACATTCTGTTCACACAACAGGTTTAAAGGCTGCACAGAGGTACCCTACCATCGTCCAGCTCTGCACCCGTGTCTCCCTCTTCACCTGCCTGCCCTTCTGTGTCTGCAGGCTCTGTGCCCAGCTCATCCTCCACATCATCCTCCTCACATGGAGCTAGAATATATTCAAATATTGAGGAAAAAAAAGAAAAGAAAACAAACACTACACAGTGAAAAAGTTCTATCTTGAACTGTACCAACAGTTTATACTGGAGATGTGCGTCAGTTACTGTCTAAACAAGAAATCCTGAAATGTGTCACCTGGAGAGACATCTATGGTGAAGTGACACTTCCAGGCTCCAGTGAATCAAGGAATGCCTGCCCTTGGGGAGTCTCCAAGGTACTTGCAGTGGAAGTTGCCAGGGCTTTTCTGAGCAATAGGCATCGTGAAAAATTAAACGAGAAGGGGACTGGGAGGACATCAAACCAGAATAAAGGTTACTGTTCTTCCAGGAAGACTTTGGTTTTTTCTTTACCACAATAGAACAGTTACCACCACTTGATAGCATATGTGTATTAGGTCACAACTGGAACCTCACAATTAACCAGGACTGTTCATCTTGAAATTGAAACTGGCTTTGAGGGTGTAAGTCAAAGACAGAGTCTGGGTATGGGATTGACCATTATTACACTTGGAAACTGTTTAACTCTGTGCAGCTACAGCAGTCTTTGGTAATAAGGTCTAAGAAAATGCATGTGCTGTACAATTGACTAGTGCACAAATTGAGATACTTAGATACTTTAAAGTAATTAAAATGACATATATAAAACATTTTTCCTGTCACAGATCATTAATTGAGACACTTTTAAGCAATTCAGATTACATATTCAGAACTTTTTTTTTTCCATTTACAGACCACAATTTGATTTACTAGGTCAAAATAAAGAAAAGATTCTTGAATTTGTAACTCTGAAAACTATGACATCTGACACTACTGCTTTTGACAGCATTTAATTACAGGAGGAGAGACAAGACCGAAGTGTGGAGTATAAATCTCATTATTAAATGATACTTAAAAAAAAAAAACCCTGTACAATGGATGATTTGCTGCTTTTTTTTTGGTTAAACATTTCCATTAAACATAATTTAAATATTAAAAAAAAAGTGAGCACTTCCAGTTCCTGATCCTTTTTATATACTAGTGATGATGTGGCTCTTGGAACTATTTACATCATTGCATTGCTAATTAAGACAATCTTGAAAACAAGCTAACCCTCCCTAAAACTGAGGTCTTGCAGCCTCTCCTTTAATACAGGTTTTTGCTTATTTCAAAAGACAGCCTTCAGCAAGTGGTTTGTCTTCTTCCTTCAACCCGAGAATTTCCTTTTTTCCATGCTCTGTAGTGAGCATGGATTAGTTTATTTTCTGTCAGCTACTGTGAAAAGGAAGTTCCACTCATGTGTGATAATGTACTGGCCTATTCCTCTACATCAGAGGATTATCAAATCCAGACCCTTACCAATGTCAAGCACAGGAAAACTGAATCATGTGGCAAAGGCTGGAGTGCCCACAGGAGCATTTATAAATCTACTGAACAAAACTAAACCATGTCCCAGTCTGATCATTGCTTAGGTATGCAATAGCTTATGTTATTTTGGAAATGATAATGTCATGGAATGGCTTTATGGTAGCAGCAATTGTGAGTAATCTTAATCAAAATTTGCAAAAAACATCACTAATGTTAAGAATATCTGAATCCACTATGTATGTGTGGGTCTTCAGATTCAGAAACCATGAATGGATGTGATACACACAGATTGTGTTGGAGAGAGAGGAGAAAATCAGGTTTTAAATGGGTTGGTACAAAAAACTCAATGGAAGATTACAGACGCATCAGTAAGTAACAACTTGGTGCAAGGGTGGATCCCATTCTGAGGGACACGGGAAGCTTGCAGGTGGCTGGTTATATGATACATATACTGTGCATATACACATATGCAGTTAGGATGAGGAGCAAGAGGCCAAAAGCTGTCACACAATAACTCAGAAGTTACACACTACGGCAGCCAGAAACTGGGATCAGCACTTGGTTCATATTAGCTGGCAGCTGTGAGCAGCCTGCATCGTGTGCAGACACCTTGTAAACACTGCTGACTTGCCAAAGCAGCAGCAGAAGCAAAGTTTTAAAGGCAAGCTGGCTATTCTGATGTGCCAAAGCAACTCAGCTGTAGATCAACTACCTAACACAGACTGCTCCACTAACTTAGACACCTTCACAGCTTTACACAATGTACTCCCTGCCATCCCAGAATTTTCAGGCTCATCAGTTTGTAATAGAGCTTAGAGGACCACACAAAAAAAAAAATCAGCTGAGCTCTATCGCATCCAGGGATCCCCGACAGGAGAAGAATGATTGGCATCTGACTCCATTGCTTCAGAAGTGCTGAACAATTGCTTTATTAAAACTATACTATATTACATTAATATACTATTTTGAAGAGATACTCTACTATACTACATACTTACTTACTATAGCATACTTACTTACTAGCTAACTATCACTAACTAGAAAAACCTGTGACTCTCTGCTGAGAGTCTGGACACAGCTGGATCCAATTGGCCATTGAATCCAAACAACCACCACCAGAATCCAATCAAGCAATCACTTCAGGTAAACAATCTCCAAACACATTCCACATGGGCACAAACACAGGCACAGCAAATGAGATAAGGATTGTTTTGATCCTTCTTTTCTCCGCTTCTCCCACAGCTTCTCTCAGGAGAAACCCTGGGAGAAAGAATTATGTCTCTCTGTTCAGAGAATGTGAATGCCACAGAGCTCTACCATCCTTCAGCATTCTTGAGGCTTTCCTGAATAATGTAAATGCCAGGTCAAAAGAGATACAACAACCACCACTATTCCTAAAGATCTTAGCTTCGACTTGCTCTTCTTTCCTGTTTTCTTTACCACATAACTACAGTTTGCAGTCGCTACAGAGAAGTGCAATTGCTTTAAGCACTCTCTGTCACTTAACCTTTCAACTGCAAGAAAGCCCCCTGATCTTTTAGTCTAAGGGTTGGGGGAAGAAAACCTGGTCCCATCTTCAGTTTACAAAGCAAATCGAAGCGCTCAGCTGGATCCCTGCTGCACTACTGCACCCAGGATAAGCTGTCCTTGGCCTGCCTGCAGAGGGTTACGATGAGTGTGGAGCTCATGCGAGAAGGGGCTGTCTGAGCAAGGCGGACATGCACACTCCCGTCCCCCCCTCCACGTCCACTCATGCAGTAGCGACAGGGCCGTAAGTTCCAGGGTTAAAGGACCAGCTCAGCTGCTGAAGGCACGGAGAAGAGAGGGGCAGGGTTATTGTGCATTGGAATACATAGAACATCACCAAACTACCTCCAGGGACCGTCTCCAGCCACGCCTGTACCGCCTCATGGCGTACGGAGGGAAGGTCGGATGCTGAATTTAAAAAACAATAAATTGTAACAAGTCAAAATTAGACCAGCAGTCAGCGTCTAAAACAGAAGAGTGACAGGGGGAAATTTTTCAGTGGCAAATACAGGAATAAAACCTATGAAATTTCCATCACCCAATTCCAGGTTTGAGAATTAAATTGAGATAACACACAAATGTCAGGGGCCTAATCTTCCTTTGGGATCTGTAATGTTGGAGGAAATATGTGTGGCATAGTGAGGAGAACACCACACCTGACCAGCAGGCTGCTGCTACCGTGCTCCCCTTGGAACTCTGCAGAGGAGGGAAACTGGGAGAAGGAAGAGCTGAGCAATGAGAGAAGGGTCCCAGGTGTCCCAGAACCTGCGCTGCCCAGCAGATGAAGAAGAGTTCCCAAAGCAGAATGAGAGGGACTTCTGGGAGCTGTGACACTGTCCCAGGCTGTCACATCAAACCTTATTACTGCTGCTGCCAATGGGCTCTCCAAACACCTTGGATCACGGAATACAGCTCCTCAGCCAGGAACAATCTGTCTCCTGAACTCAGGTTGAAAACTTACAGCATGTCCACAAGCACATGTTGGCAACAGCCTTTGAAATACCCAAACTGCTGATAACACCTGCACACACCTCTGCCACATGATAGAGCAATGGAAGCAGCTAATTATACACCAAGATAGTCCTAGGTTGGCCCAGTTTCAGGGGACAGAAAGGAAATACTGAGTCCCTTCCAAAAGGAATTTGGAAAGATCACAAATTCAATTTTGGAAAGATCACCTGTTGCTGGCAACTGTAATAGTACCCCACAGAAAAGTAAGAATTATAAAATATGAATTAAAATAAAAATCTGGAAACCAGAGTGACACAGACCCCAGGCAGAAGCACAAGTAACCTTAATTGTTGTAAACTTAAGAAACATTGTTAACATTTTTTACTTGGTGCTTTTTAAACATTAATCAACCTCTCTAGCAATACTGAAAAGTTACAGAGTTGGACACAGCCTATTTCTGCGGCTGCAGTGGGAACAAAATACCCATCTCTTCTTTTGTAGGGAGCTGATTTCACACCAGAAAATCCCAGTGAATTCTACAAACTGCAAATATAAGTACAGCCAAACTGATCTGGAATTGTGTATCAAGATAGACCAGGATTAGAAAAGCCCCTATACCAAACACCTAAAACTGTAAGGAAAAGATAATTATGAGGAATAGAAGAGAATCAAGTATCATGAGGTAGAGCTCCAGATTTTTAACCTAATTTCATTTTTTCTGTGAAAGACACCCCTTCTCACAGCAGAATTGTGTCACCATGGTTGCAGACTGAGAGAAGACCACTGCTCATCAGCTGCATGGTGAGCTTTGATTTAAGCCCACAGATAAAGCATTGATGACATACTTACCTTAAGACACGCTGTAACATAGCCTAGAACAAGGTCAGCAGGGACTGCTGGAAGGTGCTCACATGAGATCTAGACTATCAGCATTTTCCCCCTCCAAAGCTTTCCTTTGAGTAACTGACAACTTGCACACTAGAGGTAGATATACTGTCAAATATTAAACACAGGGAGTCAAACCTGCCACTGATCAGATTTGCAAACCCTTTGACTCCTATCATTCCCTGCTGATACCAGATGCGGTTACATACTTGGAAAAGAAGCAGCAGACAAATACGCTCAGTACAGAAGCTGACCCTGTTCAATCTTTGCTCTAGTAGCTACACAACACAGCCCCCCTCAGCTCTCCCTAAAAAGTGTAGTTTTCACTGCCACAAAAAGCACAAGACTACTACTATTAGCATCCCTAGTCAGTTACAGAGGGCTGATTGGCAGCACTAGCAACTCGTGTGTGGTGAGGAAAAATGCTATGGAGTCAAAGCAGGCAGACAAATAGGTCAGAAGTCACACTGTCACGGAGCTGAGAAAGCAGCAGTTTGAAACAGACACTGACCTGAAAAGCAAAATGTTTAACCAAGTGTAATTTCAGTGCAATTTGAAAGCAGCTCCTTTCAATCACTGCTGCCCCTGCTGAAGTCACTGGTCTTGAAGGGCGCAGAAGCAACAGAGTTAAACAGCTGCAACTGGGATCCGGAACTGATGGTGAGGGGCTGGGGGGAGATTACCTCTGGAGGTGGAGGACTTTGAGGCTGAGACCATTTTTTCCTCCTCCTCTTTCTCACGGATGTGTGTCCAGTGCACATCTGCCAGGATCTCCAGAGGATCAACCGGATTTACAATCTGCTGCAGCCTAAGGTTTCCAGCTAGCAGGAGGAGGGCATGGCATAACAGGTTGTAGGCAGGGTGTATGAAGGGCAGGGAGGAAAAGATGGGAGAACAGTGGAAAGGAAAGGTAGCACATCATAGGAAAGGAGATAAGAAAAGAAAATATTATTGGCTAAGGTCAGTTTGCAAGACAGACAGAAAAAGCTCAGCACTGTGTGCGCACGCATACACCAATACAGCGCTCCTCACGCCTCCCATCCAAGCTGAGTAACGCCATTCCAAGGGCAGAGGGATGCCATTAAAACATCATCAGACATCATGTCTATTGCAAGAAGCTTTGCTGAAATGAAAGAAGTTCTCTGGGTGTCCGACAGCATGTGGTATGTAAATACCAATTTAGCAGAAATTCCCAGCTCCTTCAGCCTATTCGTTATGATTATTGCCAAAGATGTCTTGCTGTTAGAGGGGAGGAGCAATCTCCACCTGATTGATGCACCACGACAAAAGGTTTTTCATTCCCTACTACTGGCCTAGGCACTCCTTTCTAGTCTGGGGACGCACTTTGTGAATTAAATAATATGATGGATTGGATAGTTTCACGTGTGTATGTGCATATGCACACATGGGCACATGCTAATTTTAGCATCTAAAACCACTTTGTTTACTCTTGGCTCTTTTGTACTGACTTGTTCAAAGGGAGAATTCTTTTTCTGAAGGATAACAGCATTTTGATTGTGACTTAACAGCTCCCCAGAAGGGAATTCCTGTCGCACAAATTATTCTGTTTAAGAGAAATTGCATTACTCTTCAATTACCTGCCTACACAAAGCTCAGTTACTTACGGAATGTCGAAGAGAACAATGGGCACCTTAAGCAATTGATGAGCCTGTTTAACTTCTGCAGAACACCTGCCCTGGGAGCACTTACTCTGAGGTATTAAATTTATAGACCCTGTCTATTGCTGTCTGCTCTGGTTCTGTAACTCAGGCTTCATTCATCCATAATAAAATAACTGGTTCTGCAGGGGACAGGCGTTCACCTGTACATTGTCTGCAGGAGTGGTCTTCAAAAGCAAATGTCTCGGCCTGAAAGGAAAATGCCCCTTTACTTTATAAAGTAGGAAGTCAATTTTCACAACAACTGGATTACCACTGAGTAGGGTAAAGCACTGTTGCAGCAGTTTAGAACCTCAAAAGCAGTTAGATTTTTCATATGGTGCTCTAATGTTTGAAGGAAACAAGACACATTAGCAGCATTTAGAGCTTGCACTCATTATTTCCTGCTGTCTCATTTTAACAAGTTCCTCTCTCCCAGCCATGTTTTCCCCAGACATGACAAAGTGTTTGGGATTTCCGTTTCAGGAATGACTATGTGTGAGATTTGGCATTAAAACTGCAGAAGAAAAGGCAGAAGGAACTGCAGGAAGGACAGAATCAGCAGATGGTCATTAAAGGGAAACGGGCTCAGAGGCACAAACGCAAATGCAGAGCAGGATTCACAATGTAGCCAAGGATTCCGCAGCTTTATGTCTCTGTTGCCTCACCAGAGTGTTTTTGTATCAACTACACAACCACATGGGCTACCAGAGGTGCTGGCCATCCTGCAGGGACAGGAACCTGGGCTGTTCTCACTCCGTCCCAAAGCACTCGCATGCAGCCCCCAGGATGAGTAGAGTTAGCGCTTGCATCACCACGCAAAGTTCTGTGTTAAAAGGTTTAGGTTTGCCAGCAGTGGCTGAGAAGTACAGAGTCACCCAGCAAGGCTTGGAAAGAGCAGGCCCCACATGATCTCATGTTTTAAAGTGGATTGCTCTGGGATTTAGATCACTGTAACCTACACACCTTTAGTTTTTCCACAGAGGCCTGAGCCTGTCCTGTCCCTCTCACCTTTTCCAATAAATAATGAGCAGCACAGCCAGACATGAAGGGCTGCTGCTTGGCCTAGAGGCAAACCTAACACTTCTTTAATGTCTAAGTGCTTGAGAATTTCAAACAACACGTGGCACAGCCTTTCCTCAGGGCTGCCTGCTAAGCTTTGCAGGAAGCTGAACATTAATTGCACTTAGATTTGGAATGGTAGCTTTCCTCCATTTCCACTGTAGCAGCAGCACTTTAAATGCTGTGGCAGGTTCAATGTTTTCACTTAATTAGCTCAATGTTTTCATTTTATTGGAGTAAGGAGCCACCTGCAAACCAACTCCTTAAGAGTCAGGTCTGAAGCACCCTGGCAACTGCAACAGGGGGAATTTCTTCAGGTATGCCCTTCAGCCACCTTACTAATACTTCTCATTCAGAAAAGTTAGATGGCAAAAAAGTTATAACGCTTCTTCCATTTTTTTTTCTCTCTTGGAAAAAAAAAGAAAGTCAGAAGCTAAGCTTCTGTTATTAAAACCATAAGCTGTAAAATATGCAGTTTGACAACTGCATATGCCCCCTTACATGCAGGATGGCACTTGGATTTTCCTCTTATATATTCTGGCTCTAATGAACCACATTGAGGGAATAAGGGGTTAACAAGCTATTGGGACCATGTGTTACAAAAAAAATAACTATCAAAAATAAACTGCAAGAGAATGCATCATGGAAAATGACACAACCAGTTAGATTTGAATGTCTGATTAATTTTATGACCATTATGTAACTGTTTGAAGAATCTTGAGGGATTGCTGTAGCTTGATTAGTTTCCTTCCAGACTCTCCCCACAGACAGACACGCACACAGAGGACAACAAAAAAAGCAACTTTGCTGACACAAGCAGTCTAAAGGCAGTACTTCTGATGTGTCCCATGTGTCTGAGATAATGCACAGGTGCAAGTAGTCTGCATGTATAGAACAAATCTGATACTCCTTATTACCTGGAAGTCACTGTTCATCAAATTACAGCAGCAAATTGTCCAGGTTTTCTAGAAATCCTGAGGTACTTGGCAGCTTTATCACCTTCCTAAAACCAGTGGCAATGACAGATCTGATTTATGGCACTTGAACCAGGAGATGAACAACGGCCGCTGAATCAGTTTTGAGGGAGCTGGTAACACAATGTAACAAACCACAGAAACTCTTCATGTGGGACCTGCTCTTTAATACCTTCCCCTGGAAGTGGAGACAGTGTAGGGGTACCTTTACGTGTACCCGAGTCCTCTTCATCTGAGAGACGTTGAAGCCAGAGGCCTTGCTGCAGCTCTCTCTCCCAGGGGTTATACTCCCCCTCTACAGCAGAGGGAAGCACACATCCACATTTAACACCAGGCACGCGTGTACACACACAAGCCATGAGAGAGGGAAAGAGAGAAAGAGAGAGGACAGGATCAGAGAGAGAGACTGCCTGGAAATGCTGCAGCTCCCCGTACTCCCGCTGTATTCCAAGTGCCTGGCAGGAAAACTGCTTGAATGAAACAACATCCGTCCAAGAACACCACTGCTCAGCAGACTGAACACACAACATGCATGTTACCATACTCATAAAGAAGTCTTGATTCCCACAGACTTCACTCATGGACATTCAGCTGCTAGGTTGAGAAAGTAGCCAAGGAGCCTGCTGAGCTCATCAACGACACTGCCACTAAGACTCAAAACACTGGACCTCTGCTGGCAGTAGGCAGCCAAAGACCTTTACGAAAAAGCTCTTTGGAGTCTACAAGTCTCCTCAAAAAGGAAATGTGAGTATAAAGACAAAGACAAGAGCAGTGAGAAATTTGGCATGGTGGTGAAACACTGGAAACATGTCTATTCTGAGCACAAACTTTGCATTTTGATGACTGAGACAAACACAGGGGAAGGAGTCTTTCCCTAAGGTTTTCCACAGAAATCTTTCAAAGCTAAATTGGGAACTACCTGAACTCCCTTATTTCTCAAGGCCATCTTTTAACCTGGGAGAGCTACAAGCACCTTCCTGTGGAATTACCTGCTGACAGTGACAAGGCACTACCCCTTAGTGAGGCACCCTAAAACTGAAAACGCTGCAACCACAGTGCTTCCAGTTCCTGCTGTCAGAGAACAAAGGGCACATTCAAATCTAATTCCAAATAATTATAAAAACCAACCATAAGCCAATACAGCAGCACAAGGCTGTGAATTGACATGCTGGCGCGTGTATGGGAAGCATATTGTGTGAGTACTAGTATTCTAAACTGTCCTCTGGGCAAAGTCCTTCAGTATCCAGAATGAACCACCTTGAGCTTTCCCTGACAATAACTCACTCAAAAATCAGAGCAACAAAGAAGTGAAAGAAGTAGTAAAGTTTTTCAAGGCAAATCTTTCTTATTCTGCATGGCAAAAACTCAACTCATTTTTCCCTGCTGGCTGGCAGAAAGAAGGGACACACCAAGCTAACCTTCACTTGACTCCTCATCTTCTTCCTCTTCGTATTCCTCCTCGTCATCATCATATTTGTATTCAATCTCATGATTTTGCTCAGCCTCAATCTCTTCTTCACTCTTTCCCTTCAGGAGGGCGTGGATACGCACGGCCTCTTTCCATGGCACACCACCCAAGTCTGAAGGGGGTTGCTGTTCATCATCTTCCTCTTCATCTTCCTCCTCCATCTCAGATTCTGAACTACTGTAAGGTTTTAGAAAAAAAAATTATATTGCTAATAATAAATAATAACATTAAAGATTATGAAGTCTATGTTTCTTGATCAGCCTTAGATCACTAACAAGTAATTTCAACACACATAAGCCTAAAACAATACACTGATTTTCAGCTTTCAGCATTTCATAGGCTTTTTTGTGACAGCATCACCTGCAGGCTGCAGTATGGTCCTTGCCCTGCTTCTTTTAAAGGAGAGGCAGCAGAAAAGTGCCTGTGACGCCAAGTCCAAATATTTGTGCAGCACTTATTGTTACAGTTCAAGACGATTGAATACAACAGAAAGAAACTATTTTCTTCATATCACATTGTTCTTGATAAATCAGAGCAGGAGTCCTTCACAGTATCAGAATGTAGAAGGCCATGGCTTTTGATACAGCAGCTACTGCTAAGATACCTAAGACGATTTTGGCACTTGCTCCTGTGAACCAGAGAAGTCTTTGGGAGTAGAAAGAATACAAAACACATCAGGCAAAGGATACAGCATGTGAACTAAGAAGAGATGGAGGAAAAAAACCCCCAAAATTCCTCACTTTTCTGCATCACAGACAGAAATATGTATCCAATTAAGTACACAGTGTACATGGTCGCAAGAAACTGTAGGAAGCAGTGCAAAGATAATTACAGTAATGAGATTATTATTCCCACAGCAAAGTCTAAACTATGCAAAGCAATAAATCATTAGTGCCTTTTAGAAGTCACTTCTGTTTAATGCTAACAGTTCCTCAGCATATGCAGCAGGGGCAGGAAATGTAACCACTCATTCAGTGACATTTAATCTAGCTCACTCTTACATGCCAGACTACCTGGAGGGATTGAGGAGAAAGATGGTTGCATTTGTCACTGGAAAATGAATGAGGACTACAACACACTCACAGATCCTCTCTGCAGGGTCAAAAGGTGCTTCAGCTTTGTTTTACCTGAACAGACCATTGTCATAACAGAACTGCATTTATTAGAGCAACTGTTGGATGCTTCCCCTATAAATCTTAAAAGGCCCAATTCATCTCACTGTTTGAGAATAATTAAATTTGGGTAAATAATCTGAGAATAGTATTTCTGCTGCTTCCTTATGCCCGCTATGCCTGGCTTTGGCAGAATCCATTCCATACAGACAATGAAAGTGAAAACCAACAAGTTGAAAGTAATGAAGTTTACACTTCGTGTAGGTCTATAAAATACAACTTGTACAGTTGTACTATCTTATTTACATAATTTTATTCATCTACTAGTCTGAGAGCCTATTTTTGATAGCAAACCTAATAAGGAAAACCCTTTGTTCATGCTCTGATTGTCACACACTTCTGTCCACAGGCTCTTAAATTCTTCTCACTGGTCTGCATAGAAATAACATTATTTTGCTCAAATTACAAGCCACTTTTTCACTGCATAAACTCAACAGTTATTTTTAACATGCTGCCTGATTTTCACATGTGGAATACTGAATACAAACACTGTTGGCAAGCCACGGAACTGGTGCATGGAGACCAGAGCCTACTCCAAAGGCTTTATGCAGAGAGATATTGCCACAGAGATAAAAAGTGATGTTCCCCTTCTCCCTGATTTTGTATGGAAAAATTGTTTGGTATGGAAATAAACCTGACAGGTGCTGCATGCTGGGGGCTTGGTGTGCTGTCAATAAGGTTTACTGCTGCTCAAATTGTTGCCATGGGTGCTGAACGAAATGAGCTGCTGCTCTTCCACCAGCCAGGCTTATTGCATGGAGGAGTGACGACACAAATTCTTCATCACACAGCTCACTTTACCTTCTTTGGCTTTTATTTATCACTTGGCTTTTGTTTGACCTTTGAATACTGAGAAATGAGAAGCTTAAAGACAGCAGTGAGAGATGGCCTGGTACAGTGAGCATGCCTTTCAGCATGGAAACCCTGTGTCGTAGGAATTAATTCAACAGTTGAAATTTTATTTCTTTATAAAGCAGAAATCAAAGACCAAGGTAGGTTGCTCTATAGAATTTACATAAGCAGTTGAATATCTCATTAGAGAAAGGTGTATTACAATTTAGTGCTGAGGAGAGCAACTGAAACCTAAACTGTGGCAATGAATCTCTTCTCTTGCCTTGCCATACAAACCTATAGAGCACAAGCTGTCCTAAGACATTCCTTTGAAAGGCCACAGGACATGACATCAAAACTGGAGATGGCACACTGGGGGTTCCTGACACTTAAAGGCAACCAATAAGGTATATAAAAGGTTTCCCACACCTCAGACTACTGTGTAGTCTGGGTTTAGTCGCTTAATTGATATTTTTTCTTATTGAAACTTAAATAAGATTAACTCTCTTTTGAAAAAATATACTTTGAATGCTGTTTCCCATAACATTTCTCTGCAGTGGGTGTGTGATGGGAAGCTGTGCACCAAAATGTGAGGTCTCTGCCTGATTTGTATCTGCCACCTAAGTGAACCCTGAAGCCCCACCCATCCTTTGTAAGACATGGAGGGAACAAAGAGTTCCCCATCTCCTCCGCCTGCTCCCAACCCTGCAGCGCTGCACCAAGACAGTGAAGATGATTAAATCAGGGCCTTGGTTGGCTTGTTGCAGGAGTCAAAACTTTTTTTTTTTTTTTCAGTCTGTCTTTGCAGTCTATGCATGGAGTAGATACAGCTGGACAGAGAATACCAAATAGTTACTAAAAAATTCTCCCTCTGCTCCCTCTGATATTTGGTCCACACAGCCTTGTCCATTTTCTGAGTAAAACTGCTTTCCATATTTGGATTTGGAATATAAATTCTTCCAGGTCAAACTGGCAGGGAATTTGATGTATTTCCTCTTTTCTCCTTATGACAGAATGTGAGTTGCCCACACTGGTTCTCACATGGAAAATTATACAATGCAGTCTATTACAGACAGAGATACTCATACTGATAACAAGTTATAGGGATGAACGCAGGACAAAAGGAACCAAACTTAACACCCTACGAGACAAAAATCAAATTTACTAACCTAATAGTGTACCACCCTCAATCTCCACAATCTCACAAAACACCTTTTCGAGATGATCATCACCTTCATGCCAAAATGCCAAAACTCTACTTTTTTGTTAACTAATTCTTGGCCTTTGTAAGTTTTCTGCCATTTATTGAGCAGGCCTATTATGTCCTGATTTATTGAAATCAAGACAAAGAGTAACAACAGTCAATAGCTCCACACTTTTTTTTAGAGGTAGAAAGGAGTAAAAACCCCTGAGATCATCAATGCTTATATTGTCATAGTTGATACAATTCCTAAACCTGAGCAGGTCACTAAAGGAAGGAAGAGTTAAGAAAATATAGTTTGCATCTCCCAAAAATAGGGCAAGATTACTCAATTTCTCATACAGACCTATATCTGCAGGTAATTCATACATAAAATATGATTGTAGGATCTAAGTTTTAGGAAACAAATAACGACATTTTCTGAGTTTATTTCAAGACTACTGGACAGACTCAGAGATGAAAAGGTAAGGGCTGCTATTGTTACATAGACAAGTAGATGAGAAATTGTATTAAGAGACCAAGACTCCGCAAAAATGTGTGATTGACTGTAAAGCTCATGAGCATTCTTCCTCAAGGATTTCCTCTCAATGATTCTTGCAAAAATTGTTTCCACTAGCTCTACCTGCACAGATGTGGATCCTGGTGTGCTTGCACAGAATTTTGCACATAAAGAGAAATTCATGAAGGTACAACACATTTTTCAACAGCCACAGCTATTGCTTCCCATTAATACTTCTCAGGCATTGCACCAGCATTCAGTCAGGATTACATGTATGTCAAGCCTAAATCTTGAAACCAAACATGGTTTTGAATTGCAATGCAAAGCATACAGAAAAGAAGGTAACTTTGGAACCCCCTTCCATTTGAATGCATGTTCTGTTTGCTCAAAAGACTCACTTACCTTTGATACAATTGAAAAATTAAAATTAAAAATCCCTTCCAATTTAGAACTTAATCTCACGGTATTACAGTGCTATAGATGTCTTCTGATAGTAGTGAGCTATTTAGAACTGAAACTACAGGATGAAATGTCTGTGTGTTTCAAAAGCTTTAGAAAGTGCAACGTGGTAAATGGTTAAAGAAAAAGGAAAGGCAGGCAAAGCCAGCTGGGATGGGTGTAGTAAAAGCTGCTGGGCAATGTGTGCTGACCTGCTGGGCACATCCTCTTCTGTCCCTTTGTCCAGCACGCTGCTCAGGTTGTGCTCTGCCAGCGTCTCCTCGGGGACCTCCTCCAGCTCCTCCTCGCGCTGCAGGGACAGCCGGTAGTTCTCCAGCTCGATGCGCTCCGGAGTGCCCCGCAGCCGCTTGGCCAGGCTGGGCTCCTCCAGCCCGTTCACACTGGAACCTGAGGACAAGCCAGGCAATAAACAACAAATGCAACGGTCAGAAATTCACATTTTTAAGAGAACTGAGCAATTGGGAGAAAAGGGGCACGAGGCAGAGGGAGGTAAATAAAGCGAGAGAATACCTTACGTCATTATCCTGTTCGCCACTACTGGGAGGCCAGACTGCAAAAGGGAATCTTAGTGGTTTTGGCTAATAGATGCTAAAAAGAATGTTAAATGTCCTAGTTAAGAGAGGAAATAGGGCCATTTTAGCTGCAAAAACTAGAGATGCAATGAAGTCTATGTGGGGTAGGCCTGGGCACATCTGAGACACAGATGGAATGCTATGGGGCAACCCTGCTGCGTGTTAAAACTGGCACCAGCCAAGGGAAATCTACAGAGTTAAGAAGCAAGACAATATTGTTACTACTTAAAGATGAGGGCAGGAATGAAAAAGGCCAAAATTTAAAACTTTTAATAGACTTGAATTGATTTACTTTTCAATCAGAATTTGTAATGAAATTAATCACAGGGACAAATCTCAGAGAGACATTTGCAAGCAAAAATCCCAGAAATCCCCAGAAACTGCAAGGATAGGTGAACCAGACAGTTGTAGAAAAGTATTGAGAAGCTTCATTCATGGTAGCACTCAATGAATTTTATTCTATCCTGCTTTCATCCACTTATTTTTTAAATTGTAATATTTGAGCTTGAATACCATGCCACTGTTGACCCCTTACCCATTTTCCATGCTTTTGTTTTGCTTTGCTAAACAAGCCATGCCTTCTTCTCACTGATCATCCCCTAGGTCTCTGCACCTGTCCCAGTTTGGATTAATCTTTCCAGAACCTGGGTGATTAAAAGTGAACGTGGCTTTCCAGATGAGGCCTTATCAGTGTAACACACAACCCCGCCACAAATCTCTCATCTGCTACATGCTGACAACACACCTGCCTTTTATATGTCACATAATACTGGTGGCTTTTATGATGTTTAGATCTTTCTCCTTCTTTGCTTTCAACTGATAAGCACTTTGTTGGTAGCCAAAATTCTCAACATCTTCTTAGTGCATGACCTGGTACTTTCCACTATTACACTGCTAAGTTTAATCTTACAGTTGGCAACATTTTGCAGTTCTTACTGAATGACGTGCCTGTGCTTGTCCTCCTCTGCATTGATGAGGGTTTGAAATGTTGCCTCAGCACTGAATTTCATTAGCAGATTTTTTCCCTGGTTTTTTTTTTTTTTTTGGCTGGTAACCTTAATGACAGTATTACAAAGATCAGACCCCAGATCACTTTTTGGGACACTGCGTAGTCTGTAGGTGACATCCAACCCCGTTATTTCCTCCTTTAATAAAACCTCTCATCTCTAATTTAGGCCAGCTTCTTAGCTACTCACACTTCATGTACTACTCCCCCATTTTATCCAGTTCCAATAATTATTTCCATGTGTCAGCATTCCTGTGCTTTACTCAAGTCCAGACTGTTCAAATGCACTACAATTTCCCTCATGGAGGTATCAGTTGTCAATAAAAGCTGTCAAGCCAGTCCAGCACAGTCCCTGGTGAACCCATGCCACGTTTTATAGCACTTACCTGCATGAGGTCAAAGGACTTCCCTTGCAGAACTAGCAGGTTTTAGTTATTCTTTAAAAGGTGTTACACCTACTGTTTAACTGATATGTACTTATTCAGATCACTTTTTAAACTTTTTTATTTGTTTTGTTTTCTTTTTAGTTTATCTGCAGGGCATACTTCTGTTACCCAGTGGTCCATAGTATTTCCTGAATGAGACAGTCAAAGTACATCAGGACAGCTTGATTTAATCACAAATTGTTACCACAAAGCTCACAGTTTTATTTTACACTTCTCCCACTCTTCTGAGACAAAGACTATTTGCCTCATTGTATTAGTCTTCATTTCCCAATCCTGCTGCACACTGATTCTTTGCTCCCATGTCTACTGATTTACTATACATAAAATTGCATTTTATGCCATGTCCACCTTCACTATGAACACACTTCTGTTCTCCCTTACCTTGCTTTTGCTTACATGCTTACAAAACAGAGCTCTTTGCTTTGCTCTCCTTTGCAAAGTCTAACCCAGCAAGAGCTTTGGCAACGTTTACTTTATCCTCACACATTTAACCTCCAAGACAGTTTTTTCTTCATCTTTTGTAGTTTCTCACTTTATTCCTAATAGGTTTTTTTTTTCAGGACAATTACTCACTCACTACCACCTTCATATTTCACACAAAATTCACACAAAGGTCTTTACATAATTACTGGCATCTATTTCCAATCTCCCTCCTCAGAGATAAAATCTCAAAGACAACTGCCAGAAGTGTTTTTCTCTCTTCCTTAGTATGATTTAACCCTTCCATGACATGGGCAAGTGGCTGCCATGCCTTTAGCTGGAACTCCAGAGCTTCTTCATGGTATAAACAAATAAGCTTGGTCAGGTGGCAACACTGCCTTGCATTTCCAGGGATACTGTGGTCTCCACTATTTCCTGCTGCTAAGCCTTCTGTTGTGCTTTGGTTTGCAAAGTTTAGTGGAACTGAACTGCCTTTTTCACTGGGATTCACATTTCATTTCATTCTCTTTCTTGATGGTGATACTAAATCTATTTTTGCAATCCATGTTACATTACCCAACCCTGAGTTCACAGCAACAGGGGAACTGACCTCGAATTTTGCTCTGCCACTTTGGCTGACAGTAAAAAAAATAGGACTCTGGGTAACACAGTAACACCAAGGTCAGGGAAAACAAACAAGGAATATATTAAAATAATCATTTAAAATAAAAAGGTTTTGTACTACTCAGAACTTTTTATACACATTGAGTCATCAGTGAGGCTCAGCTACTTTAATAGGAATGTCTTTCCACAAGCTGTTTTTAACTTACTCTCTTCTGATGCAAACCCTGACATAGCTGCAAAGTTCACAAGAAAAAGAATTCTGAAAACCAAAGAACAAGAACTTTTATCTGTCTGATATTATTTCACTCTTTTTGTTTTCTAACCATCTTAGGGGTTGTCAGCCTTTACAAAGGAAAAAAAAAACCAAAACAACCAAACCCAAACAAACAAACAATTGCCATATAATTAAAGTAAATGGAGTAGAGTTCTTTTAAAAAAGGCTGTTTCAATACTCCAATATCTAGTGTGGGGAGAAAGACTAGCAGCAACCACTGCTAGGTAGAGAAGGACTGAAAATCAAGCTGACATCTGTTTAAGTGCATTTCATGAACATATATGGTCCTTCAGGTAAGTTTTTCAAAACACAAAACATCACTGGCTTTCTCATCACAAAGACCCAGTGTAGCTGGGACACAGAGAATCAAATAAATCCTGTCACAGCACAAACTGGGAGTGACTCAATGCAACTGTGTTAACAAATCTTAAAAGCTAGAAAATCAACCTGAACTTTAATGCAAAAAGATGTGGTCAAGCCAAGATGTCCAGTGAGCTCAACAAGTACTCCATGCCTCAAAATCTCAAAGTAGAAAGGGCATTCCCAGCACTTTCTCTTAATTTATATATCCATACACTTGAGATGCCAAAGTGGTCACACCTCTCCACTCTGCCAAGAAAACAGCTCTGCATCAGAGAATATGATACAGAAACTCCACTGACTACCAGTTTAAGCATGGGATTTCTAGGAATTTGCACTACACAGATTATTTAGTCTACTTCACTTGTTAGTTTTGTTTCTAAAAGATGTCTGTTTCTAAAAAGTGCCATGCATTTAGCCAATCTGGCTGTCTGCAAAGCCACTGTCCAACTTGTTACCAAATATGAAACAAGAGAAATGCTACTGATAGCCAGGCACCATGAAGCCATCGACTATCAGAAGGAAAAGCACTGCACTTCACAAACTTATACAAGGGATGAAAGTAAGTGTGAGATACAGGCATCACTGAAGTGTCCAAATGATGGACAATTTCCCCATTTTATACTCTAAAGTTCACACCAATTTGATGCTACAATTAAAAAACCCATTAAAATACTACAATAAAAATACAAATAAGATCAAGGAATTCTGAAGCTTGCTGCCTACTCTCATTTCTCCCTCATATATATAAAGTGCTAAATGCATGGGCAAAGTCTATTCCAATGCAGTTCTTGCAGACCTAAAGTTCCCCTGGAGGGGAAAGCTGCCTCTCTCCAATCAATACACGGTATTCCCCAGACTGTTTAGCAGCTTGCTGGCAGAGACAGCTGCAGAGTGCACTCAGCCAGTACCTGACCTTCTACTTGGTCCCTGCATCTGGGCCCACAGAGACAAAAGTCAACAGCCATTCACAAGGGAGAAAAAAGGCTGCCGTGGCTGCATTAGCCAGGAAGAAAAGCTGTGTTACTACCCAGAGAGGGGAACTACCTCAAAGCCAAGTGTAGCTTCTTGAGCAATCAACTGATCAGCTAAAAATCCACAAACAACATCCAAAATAGGACACATTTTAAAATCTGACTCTTTACTTTGGAAGAGTCAGTGGGTCATGAACATTACATAGACCATCTGAAGGGAGCTGTTTTTCTTAACAGGACAGGCTGCTTAGCTGGTACATGAAAGCTGCCAGAGCCCTTAATTTATCTCAGCTTTGACAGAGCTTGCCTCCTGAAATGATAAGTGTCTGATCAGAGATAACATTCCTAACAGAACCTCTCCTTGCCTGCATGAGTGTGTCCTATTCCAGCAACTCTGGCAATTCCTGGAAGGCTTGAGAAGCTCCTCTTGAGAGAGGATCCCATCTCAATTCACCTCCAGTATTACCTTGTTCTGTAAAATCTACACGTTATTCCCACAGGCTTGATGAAATCCTGCCAAGGTTACTCCTTGACACAACACTTCCATGCTTAAGATGCAGGAGAGAACTGGGAATCTGAGAAAAATTAATTCTTCCCAAAGGGAAAATATCTGTTTATTTTACTAGAAGCTGTTTTTCAATTATCATGCAGTACCTCTAGACTTGCTTTTCTTAGCTTGCTATCTCAATATCTGACTAAGGTGCATGTCATCTCTTGTCCAGTATTTTGCACAGACTTAGCTGTGGCCTTGGGGAATTATGGAAATTCAAATAAAGGACTCTACTTTGAAACACATGCAAAAGGGGGAAGGAATTAATACACTCAGGAAAATCTTCATTATGGATTTCCCAAAGCTTGTGGTTTCATGGTAATGTGAAACACTGTACCTGTTTGTTTCCACTTGTCTTTTCCAAACACTTCAATAACTTCTACCTCCACACAAGTGTTTGAGAACTGTGTCAGATAAAACAAACCCTACAGAAACAGCAGCACATTGCCTATAACCAAGTACTGAAAAGGAAGATGGGAACTTTACCAGGGGAGTTTAAAAGTGATGCGGTGAGCTCTGAGTTTGAAATGCTGGAAGTCCTCATATTCCCTTGCAATTAGTTTCTAATAAATACCTTTTGGGGTAAGCTTTCTGAAGTGTGCTATCAATTCAGCAAACATTATCACTGAGGTACAGAGAAGACAGCAAACAAGATCCAGCAGTATTCTTAGCTTCCCATTTTTCATCTGTGTTCATGTCACATTGAGTTTCAGGATTTTTCCTAGAAGTTTCACCCTCACCCACTTCAGTTCCACTAACTGCCTGTTTGTATTCCAACTCCACTTCTCATCCAAGGGCCTCAAAAAGCTTTACAAGTACTAGCACACTAAAACAAACCTATTTTGGAAGTAGGTAAGTACTGTAGAGGCACTGCACAAGTCCAGACACAGAGATTAAATACCAGCAAGGCAATCTCAAAACAGTCTGGTGGCAGTGCCAAAAACAGGATCCAGAATGCACAATGTCAAGAACTTCACTCTCCACTTCAAGAAAAAACACTTTGATGTAAGGAAGTGCCCAGCACTGTGTGCACAATAAGAAAGGAAATCTTGGTATCGAGGCTCATTGTTAGATGCTGCACACATTCAAACAGTAAGTCAATTAAGACATTTCATTAAATAAGTGCAACTGATTTCTTCTGAAATCCTTTCCTTAATCCTCTCAAAAATTATTATCTAGACACTGTTAACAATTTCTGTACTGCACAGCAACAGATACATAAACCATGTCCACGGCAATTCTCAATTGATTGCAGAAGAGTGACAAATGGAATGGATTTTTTAAGGGTTAGTAAGAAGTTCAAAGTTCTAAATCTGGATTCATCTGCCCTTTTACATTTATCTTCTCTTTTAGGAAATTTCTCCAGGAAACCCCTGGCAAGAGCCCAACAGACCTGCTGCATCCTTGTCAGTGCTTGTTTGCACAGCCTCACATCGAGAGCTGCAGAACTGCACATTTCCTGGTAGGATGCCTTGAATTTGGATAAGTACATCCTCAAAGACAAAAGGGGCAATGCAACACTTCCTCAAATAGACACAAGAACAAATTTATTTGATCTCAATACTTAATAGTATTCTGGTTTGGGCTGGGATAGAGTTAATTTTTTTCCTAGCAGCTGGTACCACGCTGTGTTTTGGGTCTGGTGTGATGTAACATTGCTGACATGCTGATGTTTTGGCTGTTGCTAAGCAGTGCTTACCCTGAGTCAAGGACTTTGCAGCATCTCATGCTCTGGCAGTGAGCAGGTGCACAAAAGGCTGGGAGGGAGCGTGGCCAGGGCAGCTGACCCCAAATGGCCAAAGGGATATTCCATCCATAGAACGTCATGGCCAGAACACAAACCGGGGGGAGATGGCCAGGAGGGACTGAGCTGCTCAGGGATTAGCTGGGAGTCAGTCAGTGGGTGGTGAGCAAACTGCATTGTGCATCAGTTGTTCTTTGGGGTTATTCCTCTCATTCCTTCCTTTTCATTACAATTATTATTATTGTTGTTATTATTATAATATTTTAATTTATTTCAATTATGTTCTTATGTCAACCCACGAGTTTTACTTTCTGCTTCTGCTTCCCACAGCTGTGTGGTACTTAGTTGCCAGCTGGGGTTAAAACATCACAAGCAGTCATCAAATGTCAATGTTAGTTTGATACAATGCCTCAACTTTCTCTCTTACTATGGTAGGGTGTTCCCAAGGCCTCAGGAAGTCTGAATTACTCAGCTGTACTATGAAGCCATTACCTCTTGAGTTTTCTGATGTTTCCCATTTGATCCATAACACATTCTGCTAAATATAAAAGGCCTGAACTCAAAGAAGACAGTATAAGAAAAACAAAGTCTATTCATAAGAAAGATACCCAGTATCAAAGCATTCATATAAAATATGCTGTAGCATATCAAATACCCTCCTGAAATTGCTCTGTAGTGCACAAGCACCAATCCTAACAGTAAATAGTAACTAAGCTTTCTAGAAGATGTGTTCTACTGAGTCAAAGCTCTTGGGAATTGTAAATGCAAACTGGCTTATGCTGGACCTGATCAATAAAACTGTCCTTAAATGGACAAGCAACCAACATTCTCAAGATCTCTGCTACCATGTCAGGCTCCATCCTTACACCATCAGACTAGAACTTCTCCCCAGCAAATTAGGGACCTAAACAGAGAAATGGGGAGATTAAGCTGTACAGACAGAAAGGTGTTTAATCAAAAAACCATCTGGTGCAGAAGTACCCAGTAGAGTTATCAAAGAACCACTTCTAGTGCTGGCCAAGACATTTTACAGCATTAATTCAGCAGCACATGAAATAAGAATCAGTGAGATGTTGATATCTACTGGTCCCCTAAGCAATGAGGAGCAGAAAGTCCCCCCCAAACAATTATAATGTGCACAGGAACAGGTGACAGCTAAAATACTCAAGGGATTCTGAAACAGCCCAGAAACAAACATGTGAAGGTGTAAGTCCTCCTCCACACATTCCACAACATCCACCTAGAATTAAGTTCTCCATTCTCAGATACTGTCCTTAAATGTGGAAGCTTGTTCTCCTCATAACAGTGAAAATTAATGAATGAAATTGAAAACTCACACACTTGTCTTATGAGTGTTGCAATGTTTTGCTCCACTCCCCCCTCCATTATTTTTGTTAAAACAGACTTCTGGAATTCCCAAAACAGACACTGACAAAATAGTTGCTTAGTGCATCAGTAGGGCTGAGTTTAGAAACAGCTGGCAATTGCATTGATCTGACCTTTCTCTGGTTTTAGTGGAAGCAACCAGAAGTGAATGTAATTAGTCAGCTTAAGATCAAGGTCATCTGTAATTTATACTTATGTCTTGGAAACAAATATAAATTCATCTAACTCACAGTGTAAGTTATGTTTGAGGAATAGTGTTCCCCACATGCAGATGCATGAAGTAGCAGCATTATGTAATGAAGGTTAGGAGTTCAGTCTGTGGTTTAACAATACAGAAAAGTTGCCTTCCTTACAGCAGAGGTATAGAATCATCTAGGAGTATGGCTATTTTTGACTCCTGGAAAGTGGCCAGGGTTGTCACTGGTGGGTGGAGAAGAGAATCAGGGGAAAGGAGGTATTAGGTCACCTAATCCAAGCCCCAGGGAACACTGTTAAGCTCAATATTCCTTATTACATCTCTTCCAGCAAGAAAATCTTTATGTTTGTACAGAATTCACTTTTACTGCTGCCCAAATGGGTTTCCAGTACTAGAGATACAATTTAAGTTATGTAGGGATTTTAAGCCTGTTAATCACTCAGGAGCATTGATAAGTCAGTAACCTATTACCAATCATTCTGCATTTTGCTGGTATCATCTAAGATGTCAGAGCTTCCCTGGTATTTAGATCAGCTCTATCATATGTTGCCTGGCCTCATTTCCATTCTCTGAAAGAAGCCGAGTGTGGGAAGGCTGAAGAGGATAAAATAACATTACTTTGCAGGCATAAATTTTGTTCTGGAAGCTATTCAAGGTATGTTACCTCAAAGAACCACCTGGGTTCTTGATGAGGCACATCCAGGGACTGGCAGGGAGAAAAAGGAAAAAAAAAAAAAAGAAAAGGCCACACTAGATTTTAGAATCACCATGACCTTGGCTAATGAAGTTTC
>VXBC01010289.1:95057-192245 GCA_013399945.1 Ploceus nigricollis | reverse complement strand
TAATAATAAAATAATAAGAATATAAGTAAACTATATAAATAATTAATATTTAAGACTGATTGTCCAGTTATGATCCAAACAGTGACCCCTTTTATGTTGTTACAAAGAAAGCCTCTGCTCTCCTCTCTACTACATAACACTTGGTATAATTTATTCATGGTGGCATCGACCTCTTGCCACTTGTCTGTAGCACAAGTACAATCTGCAATCCCTCTGCAATCCCTCATTTCACTGTGAGGGATCACACAGGTGATCTCCAACATGCAAATCACACCAAGCCAAACCAAGGCTATTTCCACCTAAAAGTAGGAGTGGCATCTTCACTGGCAAGCGCTCCAGGCATATGGCTCAAATCATAGAAGGCAAAGGCAGGGATCAGGAGGATGAAGAAATGCCTGATGCAGGAGAAGGTTTGGAGAAGGACTCAAGAAGCTCAACACGACCTGTCAACATGCACTCACACCCCAAAAAGCCAAACATGTCCTGAGCTGCATCCAAAGCACTGTGGGCAGCAGGGCAAGCGAGGGGATTCTGCCCCTCTGCTCTGGTGAGACCCCACCTGAGTGCTGCCTCCAGCCCTGGGGGCCCCAATGTGAGAAGGAGGTGGATCTGTTGGAGCAAGCCCAGAGGATGCCACAAAGATGATTAGAGGGATGAAACATTTCTCCTATGAGGAAAGGCTGAGAGAGTTGAGGTTGCTCAGCCTGGAGAAGTCTCTGTAGAGGCCTCAGTCAGTACCTGAAGGGGGACAGCAAGAGCATTGAGGATGGATGTTTTACAAGGGCATGGAGCAGTAAGACAATGGAGAATGGCTTTAAGCTGAAAGAGCGTAGGTTTAGATTGGATATCAGGAAGAAATTCTTTACTGTGAGGGTGATGAAGCACTGGAACAGATTGCCCAAAGATGTGGNTGGGAAGGCTGAAGAGGATAAAATAACATTACTTTGCAGGCATAAATTTTGTTCTGGAAGCTATTCAAGGTATGTTACCTCAAAGAACCACCTGGGTTCTTGATGAGGCACATCCAGGGACTGGCAGGGAGAAAAAGGAAAAAAAAAAAAAAAGAAAAGGCCACACTAGATTTTAGAATCACCATGACCTTGGCTAATGAAGTTTCCCACTTTTTGAGTGAAGTATTCTCTTTATTTTTGTTAAGTAACTATATAAATAATATATAAGTATAATAATAAAATAATAAGAATATAAGTAAACTATATAAATAATTAATATTTAAGACTGATTGTCCAGTTATGATCCAAACAGTGACCCCTTTTATGTTGTTACAAAGAAAGCCTCTGCTCTCTTCTCTACTACATAGCACTTGGTATAATTTATTCATGGTGGCATCGACCTCTTGCCACTTGTCTGTAGCACAAGTACAATCTGCAATCCCTCTGCAATCCCTCATTTCACTGTGAGGGATCACACAGGTGATCTCCAACATGCAAATCACACCAAGCCAAACCAAGGCTATTTCCACCTAAAAGTAGGAGTGGCATCTTCACTGGCAAGCGCTCCAGGCATATGGCTCAAATCATAGAAGGCAAAGGCAGGGATCAGGAGGATGAAGAAATGCCTGATGCAGGAGAAGGTTTGGAGAAGGACTCAAGAAGCTCAACACGACCTGTCAACATGCACTCACACCCCAAAAAGCCAAACATGTCCTGAGCTGCATCCAAAGCACTGTGGGCAGCAGGGCAAGCGAGGGGATTCTGCCCCTCTGCTCTGGTGAGACCCCACCTGAGTGCTGCCTCCAGCCCTGGGGGCCCCAATGTGAGAAGGAGGTGGATCTGTTGGAGCAAGCCCAGAGGATGCCACAAAGATGATTAGAGGGATGAAACATTTCTCCTATGAGGAAAGGCTGAGAGAGTTGAGGTTGCTCAGCCTGAAGAAGTCTCTGTAGAGGCCTCAGTCAGTACCTGAAGGGGGACAGCAAGAGCATTGAGGATGGATGTTTTACAAGGGCATGGAGCAGTAAGACAATGGAGAATGGCTTTAAGCTGAAAGAGCGTAGGTTTAGATTGGATATCAGGAAGAAATTCTTTACTGTGAGGGTGATGAAGCACTGGAACAGATTGCCCAAAGATGTGGATGTCCCATCCCTGGAGGTGTTCAAGGTCAGGCTGGACAGGCCTTTGAGCCACTTGGTCTAGTGGAAAGCGTCCCTGTCGAGGGTAAGGGGTTGAAACAGAAGGTTACAGTGCCTTCCAACCCAAACCATTCTATGAATCTTTCAGTACAAATTTTGTTTATTTTTTATAGAAACTGGTACTTCTAGTTCCACATGGGACAATGGACAATATTTTGATCATTAAAGAACAACCCATCAGAAACCTGAAATTTTATCATGCACAATAGAAGTATGGAATGTAATGTTTTCAGGCTCCTGTTCAATTTCTGATCAGATTCAAAACACCACCTGTGAACAGCTATCTTCTTTCTCTTTACTGAGCTAATAACCACTATATCTCTTCTGAAGCAATGTCCTAGAGATTTCCATAATAACTGGATCTCAGAATACAATTAGATACTAAGCATGCCTTTACCTAATTTCTACCATTTGTGTCAAGATTATCAGGTGCTGCAAATGGAACAGGCTGAAATCTTAGGCTGGCAGTTACAGGAAAATCTAGTGGGGAATACTTGTCACAAGTAAAAGATCCACATACTCCAAAAAGGTTCAACATTTGCTCCCTCAGTCTGTTGCATACTTTTCTATTATCTATCTTATGCCACATATTCTTGTGTAAATATTACAAAGCAATTGAATATTCCAAGCAATCCACAGCTTCACACCTTAGTGGAAATTTTTCCTAAAACTAGGAAATTTCTTGTAATTATATATGCAGATAGTTATATTAAAAACCTGGCACAGTTCCAGGAAGCAAGCTTCCAAAAGACTTATTACTGATTAAAAATAGTTTACACATCAGTTCTGATGTGTTTTCACATCAGCCTGGAAGTATTCAAAACATCTCTTGGGTAAAAAATTCCTATTTTTAAACACTTCTACCCTCAAGCCATCAGATAAATGTCTGTAACAGCAGAAAGGAGGATTATGAAATTTTCCTAAAAAAGCAAACACAGCCTTCTGGGATGACAGCAAACATGAGAAATGTCAGACTAAACATACATTTTTGAGAGAAGATGTAAGCAACTAAACAGGGCACAGAAGTGCCATCTCATCCTTAAAGAGCATCTGCCCAGTTTTGTTCAGAAAGCCCAAGCTAAACTCCACATTGTAAGGATCAGCTCAGCAACTAATTCACCTTCCTTCATAAATACACATCAAAAAACCAGGAGAATAGCTTTGATGTTGACTCTGTATTATCTGCTCCTTCCCTTGAGATTATTCCTATTTGTTTTGGTTTTGTGGCTTTTTGTTTTGTTATTTTTGGTTTGGGTGCCGTTTTGTTTTGGCATTTTTTGTTTTTGTTTGGTTGTTTTTTTAATTTGGTTTTCTCCCCTTATTTCTTGCATTTTAAGATACATCACCAACTACGTATCTTAATAAATTACACTGCTGATCACAAGCAAGTGGTAAAACCATAACTCCCTTGTTTTAATTTGTATTAATTTTTATTCACTCATTATTTTAGAAGTACCTTCTTACACTTTTTCATCCCTCTTACAGAAGTCATGACACTAGAGAAGAACCACAGGCACAGAAAGTGCGAGGTATCTATGTAGACTTAAAAGAGAATTGAGGTGAGGGTTGTCTCTCTCACCACTGCACATTTGGTTACAAGTTTTAGCTGAAAACATGGCTTCCTATATTGGTACAGCAAGGAAATCTGATTTCTACTCTGATGGGGGCAATCTCTAGAATGCACCTCCCTTCATCCTTTTTTTTTTTTTCCTTAACTCATGAAGCAAACATTTGATTTCTGGAGAGCATATATGTAGCTGCAGAGTTAACAGCTTTCCTGATACAGAACAGTGGAGGCTGTTGGAGTGGTACATCAAAATGACATTTCTAGTTCATGCACCAGCATATGAAGTTTTACACAGAATTCTCATGGCTCCTCCTCAAACTGAAGGCCCATCTTAATGTCAAAACTGGCACTGCTTAACACAGTAATGAAAAACTACAGGCAATTTCAAAGGCATAAAGCTACTACCTCCCTCCAAAGAAGGAAATTTTACATAGACCAGAACTGGTTTGTGGTTGTAGTTCTGTGACCTACCATTTAAATGTAATCTACTCTGGCCAAATATCATTCACAATTGAATTTTCAAAAAATCATCTGCTATAACAAGCTTTTAGCTGCAGATGGTGGAGTAGGAAGCAGGAGAAGCATGTGAGGAAAACATACAGAACAAGTCCCTAATGTAGACTAACCCATTGTATTTTTGAGACCAGGAAAATGCAGCTCAGAACTATGATCCAGGACTGTTTGTCATGGTGAGAACATCACAGAATAGGCCCTTAAGGAAGGCAGGTCACCCCCTTGTGTGCAGCTCTCCTCAGGAAAGACAACAGTCCAGCTAGAACACGAGACGCAGGATTTGGCTACAAAGCTTAGCATTTACTCATTTCCTGTCTTTTCATCTCACCAAAACATCCCACCATCACAGCAGATCTACACCAAGCAGAGGAACCAAAGCCTGTCAAGACTCTTACCTGTCACACTACTAGTCCCTGCTCTCCCATGGGTGTGACTGCCTTGTTCACAGAGCATGACAAAGACCTCTGGCCTGCAGCAAGCCACACAAAACAACCTCCTAAAAACACCAAACTCTGTGAAGCCGTAATACTGAGAGCACATCTATCCAAAGTCAGCTTTGCCAAGGCAGTAAAATATCTAGCAAGGTCATATCTCAGCAGGTCATGCTGTCTGTGCAGTGTGTGCCCTGCACTCCAAGAAAACAACAACATAACAGCAAAAGTAAAAAAACCCCACCACAATACAAAAAGAGCCTGCAAAGTAGTACTTGGCAGTGACAGATGGCACATGCCATGGAGCTCCCCAAATGGCTGTTGTATTTGAGCTTGCTAGATCTATTCATTCCACTGTCCCCCAGTTCTGTATCCCCTGCAGCATCCCTCACCTGGAACCAGTGGAGGGACAAGGGGAGGACAAAGAAAAACTCAGAAACCTGAAGTTTGTTTGGAATTTATTCCCTTGAACATTTCACACAATTGAACAAAAAATATCTCCATTTCACAGCAACAGGGAAACCACGTGTTACATAATTCAGAGACACACACACACCCAAAACAAAAACAGGTTAAAAACAACTGCATAAATCAAAGTCTTCAAAGGGACTATACAGCGGAGACATGAAGCCTTTCTGAGCACTAAATCATCTCACTTGAACATTATCTGTCACTGAACTTATTTTATGCACAGCCCCCTCCTTTTCTCTGAGGGAAGCAACCTCAAAATAGTATTACTCAGATTCCACTTTTCAAAAAACCAGACATTTTAATTGAGCAATTAAAAAAAAAAATCCAACTCTTGCACACAAACTTAATACTATTTTTCTAAGACACAGAAACATTCAATGAAGCTCTTAAAGTGCCCAGAAAAATTCATATCACCCTTCAGAATATACACATACAAACAACAAATATTTCAGTGGCACAAGTCTACAGGTCTGAAAGCTAGAGCGAGAGGAGGAGTTGGGAGCCCAGTAACTCCCAAGAAAAAGTGTTCTTAGCAGGATCCAGCCATGAGTACAAACTCAGCACACTTATTTTGTATATATCCTTCTCAGTCCTCAAAACTTTTTTCAAGATTTTTCAGTGAAACTCCATCAGGTCAGCTGCATCTCCTGCTTTTAAGAACAAATAACCTTCCCACCACATCTTTTCATTTCCAAATTTTCTGGGCTTCAAATTGCCAATCCTTTAGCATTCTCCTTTGCTTTACACCAAAGCCACCCAAATCCTGATAAGAACACTGAAAAGGAACATGATGGACTGGGAACAGTCAAACACTTATCCTAACAGATTCCTGGCTTGTTGTTGAGAGATGATTCACCGGGCACTGAACCCTGGTTCTAATCAGGCAACCTGTACACTCTCCTCAGCTTCCAAAAATACAGGGTCTGCTTCTTAAGTCTGTATTGTGAATATTCCAGAGAAAAGTCAGTCTTCCATCAGACCTCTCTGCAGTTGTGTGATACCCCAAAAAGGGGTTCAGAATCATGTACCATGTCCTGCTAAACACACCACCATGGTTCCTCCAAACAGAACAGACAATATTCAAGGCACGCTAGTAGAGGAAATAGCTTTCATCCCAATTTGGTGGTGCATCCTGAAATATTAATGTTTTCCTTTTTCTTTTTTATTTTTGGCAGGAAAAAGAGTGGGATATATTTGTAAACCTTCAGTGGTTTAAAATGAAGGCACCTCAAACAGAATGTCATGTCACAGAATTTGTTTGCTGTTATCTTCCATAATTTAATGTTTAAACTAGACCAAATTAAAACAAAAACAAAACCCAAAGGTGAATAGCAATGAAAAGAAGTGACCAAGTAGAGGATTCCATCAAGATGTTTGTTTGCACAGCAAACAGTATCGCTTTGAGCTAAATCATTTTCACAAGTAAGGCATGTTCAATGTATGCAGAACGGTGAAGAGGCAATGCTTCTGAACAATAGAGGCAATGTTTATGAACAAGAAGCTTATTCCTAAACAGAAATATATATTTGTATTTCTTCAGACACGAAATTAAATTGTTTGCAAACAATATTGTTACCATTCAAAAATACTTGTACTTGTACAGACACTTAAGATCCTTTTCCAAACGTGGTTCAGATAACTTACTTTAAAGGACATGCCATTTAGAGGAAACAGCCACTCTTTCCTAGCTCTCCAGGTCAGCAAAAGAACTTCCTCATGTATATTGCTTGCTATATACAACAGTACTTGTTTAAGGGTCTACTGTGAAGGGCTTTGCTCTGAATATTTCTCCCTGAAAACCATTAAGGCACATCCATAGAAGGATTTTAACTTTTCAGACTGCATATCTATATCATATACACTATGTATTAATGTGATATTAAAGTACAAGTCCTAGTACCTCTACTTTGTATTGTATTTTTCAGTTTTTCATACCATTGCTTATGTTTGATTTCTTAATCTTTCACAGGTCAAGTAACTAAAGCAAAAAATCTCATGACTTGCCTTTTATTGCTGTACAAGTATGAGTTTCCCTAGGCAGTCTTTCCTTTATGAACTTCCTATTGCTGATAGGGACAGAAATGCATTGTTGTGAAAACATGAGCCTGAAATGGGAAATATTTTACAACAAAACATTGCTGGCTAACATCACCCCAAGGAGCATATCATAAAGCTGATAGGGGTAAAGACTGTTCCAAGTCCATCTGTCAAGAAAGAGCTGAAAATTCGGAAACATTCTTACAGACCTTTAGAACAAACAGAAGAACAGCATTTGCATTAAAAGCACATTAAAACCATATAAAGTACTGCAAATTATATTAAAAAAAATTCCAAGACACAGCAGTTACAGATTATCAAAGGGAGAGACAGTTGAAAAGCAAAAGTTTTTTGTTCAGTTGGTTTTTTTTCTTCTTGGCAATAGCAGCATTTTGGCACAAAGGCAAATGCAGAAGATAGAGAAAAACAGGCAGACAAGGTACAGAGAAAGTTACAGAATCTACGACAAGCATGCCACAGTTCAGCAGGACCAAAAGCACAGTAAGAGCTGTCCCCAGCTTCCCTTTCCCAGAGAGAATGGCAGCCACTGCTCAAAAGCTTGTTGCCACTTCCCACACTGAAGGGCTCCAGAAGCCAGTTTGGCCATAACCTCCCCTGTGAGCAGCAGGGCAGAAGCCACGCAGGCTCTGTGCAAACCCCTCACAAAAAGGGTGATTCCAGCTGACTGCTGAACAAACCTCAACCTGCTGATCACAGACTGTGCCCTGCAACCATCGCTGTACGAGGGACAGACAGAACTCACTACATGCCAGCCAGCTCTGTGGCCACCCAGGCAGGGACTGACATCTTTAGCAAGGTTAATCCGTGCCAAACAGGTTAGTGACAGCACAAGAAAGGGCTTGTTGTGACCAATCTCACCTCACCTGACTAAACCTGCTGAAGGCTATTCCATGGTTCAATATATTTTAAGCATTAAGCTGGCTAAAAAAGGTTTGGTGATATAGCAAAGGGGGCAGTGAATGGAGGGAGAAAACCCACGCAATTTAATACTTGTTGGGATTTCATGGCAACTACTAAAAATCACGTCTTGCATGAGTCACCATAAAGCTCCCTGAAAAAAGCACTTTTGGTAACTCAGGGCTGAACTTAACTCTCAGGTATAAAATCTTAAAATGGCTGTCTTTTTATATATTCCACAATGGATGTTACACTGTTGTACAACTCCCCTTTGCCTTCTAAGCTATATTTGCATCTCCACCAAATATCAAACCTGAGCATGTTACATGCTTTTCTGCTTTTACTTAACCCTTTTAGAGGCAGCTAACACTCTACACCAAGACCTACCTCACTACTGAGCATTAGTTCAGACCTCAGGGCCCAAAATTGCTATTGCCAAATTCCATTTGGCGGTCTTGCCTTAAAGGAAGTAGAACACTTTCAGATGTATGACCTGTACTAGGTGAGTGACCAGATGGATGAAGTGGAGGTTAGGAAACAGACCTCTGCTTCTGTCTTCATCTCAGACAGGCTTTTGCTCGAGGTATTTGTCTAGGCTACAGTGAAAGCTTGCAAGAAGGAATATACACAAATAGTTTAAATTCAGGAGTTATACTGAGAAGTTATCTTACAGACTCCTTTTGATTATTCAGAAATAATATCCTGTTCTTCCACTGTATAGGTAAGCTTGGTAGTTCAAAAAGGTTTGTTTTTTCAAACCATAAATAACTGTAAAACCCACCACAGGTTTCCTGACCTAGCTACCCAGTAAGAAGAGGAGCTGAAGGTAGGTACCTATAGGACATGACTGTTACTCTACCAGAGAATTGACCTGTCTTTAATGCCACTGTGGATTGTTTTTAAAGTACATTGCATTTTGCTTCCTCCTGCTTCTTAACCATTGCTAAGTGAGTCAGTATTTCCAAGAGTTACTTAAATCATACTGCACAAAGAAAACGAAACTCAGCCACTAATGGTATTTCTTTAGCACAACAGAGGCACTGCTCACCTCTTCTACCACTGAATGTACTTCTGCCATGCACACACGAGAATGCACCACAACACCCTGCCTGCAAGGTGACCCAGCTAAGCTGAGCATCTCCTAATGCACTTAGGGCACTGCAAGGGGCAAAGCTTTAAAAGGTCCAAAAGCTCTGAACATTATGCTACAGTTATACACTGCTATAAAAAGCAGAAAGCAAACAGAAGGAGCCCTAGATTTCAAGTTTTGCCATTAGACAAAATGGTGCCTGTTCCACCTTACTCCTCTGGAAGTACTACAGTGCTGCTACAGGATTGTGCCACCACTACAGAAGGAGACATCTGATTTTTAGCTGATTTTTGTCTGATTTATAATAGTTTATCACAAACTATACCCTATTGTTTGCTCTACTTAGTGACCATTTAGGTGCTACTTGCTGAATGCTCCTTTCTAAAAGTAATTAAATTTGATTTGTTGGAAGGACTATACCAAAGGAGATTTTCTGCCAGCAGTTGCTGTGATAAACTAATTGATAAATGTAATTCCAATCTCCTCCTTCCAATTATTTTTTATTATTTTTCACTCTACAAAACACCTTATGCTCACATCAGTTGCCCTGATCATCAATAAATATTTTTTCTATTCATCTTTAAGAATATGCTCCAAGCTACAAAAAAAATAATTTTTCACTTTCAGAGAAAGCAGTTTTAAATCTATCCACTTATGCAAAAAATGCTGTAGTTCACACATTTGTCCATAGTATTTTGCAAGTATCATTCTTCCCTACTTTCTCACTTTTGCCACATGGAAATTGCACACACACAAAAGAGGAAATCTTGAAAGTAACTACACTCCAAAAATCAACACACTAAGGACAAATTTCTGTCAGATTGCATTCAGTTACAATCTTAGAAACACTTGTATAATAATATAAAGTCAAAGAACGCCATGATTTTTATCTGCTCCTGTGTTGTTAAGGTCTTCTCAACTGGCACTATGAAAACATTCTTTTCTCAAAGTATTGCCCTAAGTATGTTCCCTTTTTAAAAGCAGCTGATTTAGCTAATTCATAGTCTTCTGGAACAAGTACTAGATATTAATATTTCTTCCTTTTTCTGACATCACAAAATGAACACTTGGGGGCTGGGCAAACGAGCATTTGTAGCACAGACACTTCTCTCATGTTAGAAGGAATTAGAATTTCAAGTTAAAAGGGAAAATTATGTCACAGTAAGACACACACATTCACCACCCCATTTCCAAAGCCATGGCCAGGAGCAGCACAGATGCTGGCAGAGGGAAAAGCACCATGACCTGCCAGCACCACGAAGTTCAAGGGCTTTAAGGAATCCAATCCCATTAGCTGTCAGACACCCAGAATTCCAAAGGAGACACAATCCAAAGATAATGGGATCTTTCCCATTCAAGTACCAGATTAATAAAGAGAAGCTTGGGAGAACGAGAAACCACACCCAGAATTCAGGAAAACACAGAAATCCAGTTTGAGAGCTATTCCAGTGCTTCATAAAAACTTTTAATTTCACTGACATTGAGCTGCATACATTACAGGGCTCTTTATCTGGGCTGACTCAGAGGAGACCCTCAATTGAGCATCTGTGTTTTCCTGGTATTCTTTCAAATAATGTCCTTGAAAGAACTGAGAACATCTAGGCCCCAAAGCCACAGTGCAAAATAATATATTGAGATTTCCACGTAGCACACAAAATTCACATGGCACCGCAAAAACCAAACGAGTTACACAGCTCCAAGTTGGGTGACATTAATTCTCACTGGTCAGCAGGCTGCCCACAGAATTCCCCTAGGATCTGCCCGAGAACTTCTGACTGGACATAGAGAAAGGGCACCCCAAATGCCAGCAGCTGACACATGAAAAAGGAGTCCAGAGGGTTCTGGGCTACGTGGTGCCCAATGGAGGAGACTGTGCTGTGCAGGCGCTGGCTCACCACCCTAACTCTGCCCACGAGGCCGAGCGAGTACTGCACCACCCTGCTAAAGAAGGAAGCGGAGCTACCTGGGGCCCTCTCTGCTGAGGTGGGGATGCTGTTGGCCCGTCCGCTCCCATCGCTGGCCATGGCGTCCTGCAGAGGTCCTTTGGTGTCCTGGAAGAAGGTGGGGGAAGGTAAATTCATGTTAAAATTGGAATTGCTGTGTGTCCTGAACATGCCGAGTGAGGAATTGAGATACCCCACAACCATTACGTAAGGCAAGGTCTGAAAAACAAGCATGTTCCTTCTCAACTTAAGGCTTTATTAAAGCTCTGAAAACCAAACTGGATAGCCAGATGTAAGATCCCTGAAGTCTGCTCCTCTGGGAAATAAAACAGGTACCATTTTTAGTCTTTCTTTTTGGCAGGAAGTATGGCACATATTGGGATGGATCCGTTATCCTTCCAAAAAGGAAAAGGGGTACAGCTCCAGCTTGTACTAATAAAACCTGAGAATCAGGCAGAAGGACAGGCACCACTGCTTGCACAAAAGAAAACATAATTCAAGGGACAAGGGCAGTTTGCAGCATGCAAGCTTAACAGAACTTAAGAAACTAGCATGTAGCTTGCTCAGAGTATGTAAAAATACTGAAAAGGGGCTTGAGGAGAAAAATTAGGTGCCTTTTTTATAACGACAAAAGCTGAGGGACTTTTCTGTACTACACAGAGTCTCTTCATCCTATATTTATAGCACAAATATACTTCTATTATGATAGTGCAGGAAAGGGGATAGTCTGTCTTTTCACGCAGGTTCCTGTTAACACACAGCAGACTTTCAGAAATGAAGGCATGTGATCTTCATAGCTTATGTAAGTGGAACTTTGTTTCAAAGGAAATGCAAACAATTTGTTTCCTCTTAAGTAAAATCATGGAGAAACAAAGCAAAAACAGAACTGGTAACATTACTCATTTAGTCTCAGCATACACTGAGAAAGTAGTTCAGCTGACAAGAAGAAAAAAATGAAAATTCTGTTTTGAATGGGATATCACATTATTTTATAAGTACCATGAAAAGAGTAGTACTAAGTAGAGGAATTGCTTTTAAATAAGATTTAGTTAACTGTAAGCTTTCGTGACAGATAAAGCAACTAAATGCATTCTGAATGTTTCTACTTTCTGAAAAAACCCCAAACCATCACACATACTTTCTCAATGTTAAGAATCAAAATCTATTAACACGGCACGTTAGATGAAAATAATGAGTTACCTTTCCTGACAGAGGACCCACTGCTGGCCTCTTCCTCTGAGCATAACCAGAGACTCGGTAACAGTAGTGAGGTTTACAGTAGAATTTACCTGCAGATAAAACACAAATGATGGTCAGCAACAGGAACACAGGAATTTAGCACAATATAAATGTCCATCTCACTACAACTTATTTTCTGCTGCCACTCCTGGTGCTCTAATTTCTTCACTATATGCAGAGTCAAACACTGGCTGAAGTTTTAGCTCCAGCCCTGCTCTCTCCCCTTGTAACTAGGCTCTTTTCCATTGGGTGCCTGACAGCCATTTAGTTTAAAATCCTATCAAACACCAAAGCAAAGCTGTGAGGCTTGTGTGGTATCACATGCTAACAATGCGGCAGTGTGTGAGGAACAAAGAAATCATCACATGAAAAGCTGGCAGAAGCACTTTTGGAAAAAGCAAGAATGAATACAACCAGCAGAGGAAAGTGGGAGAGGACAGTGTTAACTCCCAAAGAACCATCTCTCAAAATGCACAGTGGCTACTTGTAAAAAGGACAATGACTCATTTTCACAAATAAGACCTTTTGTGATCCTGCTGGTTTTACTAACACCCCAGAAGTCTAGAGAGGTTTTTCACTGGTATCTGAGCACTGTCAGGAGACAAAGCAGCATTAGCAATACCATCATGCAAATACTACTGGTACTAATAAAAGCAGCAAACTTATGCCTCATAATTATATTCCACTGTACCTTTGTCAGTGTATCCTGCGTGGCATATGCAGCCCATAGCACTCTCCACTGCTATCCCATTCCCAGAGCTTTGCCAATGCATTCCCAACACACATTCTGACCTCTGCCTCTTCCTCTAGTTTCTCTGTGCTGCTATTTGCAAAATTTGCTTTACGATGGAAAAGTGACAAACATCTTTCTAGAACTCTTTACTTCAATAAGTATTTCTTAATATTTGCTCTTACCAAAACCTGCTTTTTGAGATTGTCTGAAATGAACAACAACTGAAAAGCTCTTACATAAAAATTCTCAGACTCTGAAGCCTAAAACCAGACACCAACTGCAGAAGGCTGCAGAATGCTTGTCAGCCCAAACAGCTAGATGAACAGCAACAATGTGTGTGGAGCTTTGGGTTTTTCCCTCTCAAAGAAAATTCAGAATGAAATACAAGCTACATTTTCACAACAATTATATTAGATAGGATACCACAGATTTCTGTTTAGTCACATCTGCTTCATATACACACACAACTGTTAGGCATGTAATATTTCAGAATGAATGCTGTAAGCCTGCTGAAACTCCAAGCTTTCTGTTTGCTTCACTGAGAACTGTCTGGCCATAACTGCACACACAAGCATGCTTGCAGAGGGAATCACTAAAAATCTGTTGGTAAAAACTGTTTCAGCCCATATGGCTGACAGAGGAGCTCAGTCTGTTTCTGCTTAACAGTCAGATATTCAGTTACTTGTGAGTGCTCAAAATAACACCAGTGCTCAAAAAATGCTTTTCCTCGACTTTGATTTCTGACAAAGATGTTACTTTTATATGTTGATTTCAAAATTACCACTGGCCCCTTTAAACTTGCATGCCAAGTCTGATGACCTTCCGGACAAGCAATAAAGGGGTTTCTATTCCTTACTGGGAGTCTGGTTTGATGATTCTAAGTTTCCTCAACTCTTCATAACCCAGCAAGTCCATTACTTAAAGTCGTTATAGAATGCATTATGAATACACAATTTTAGTTCTTTTTGCCCCTTAAACCAGATGGTGTTTCCACAGCCATTTTTCTACCCAGTATATATTAAAAGATTCTTCTTAGTTACACAGAATGGATACCCATCAATTTTAATCTGCAGTAGAATATCTTGGAGTGTCATCCTGTGACATCAATTTAAAATTTTTACTTCACCTTCACCTCAACTAGTGGGAAAAATACCGGTAATAACACTTTTTTCTTGTTATTCTGTTTTCTACACCATTATGTCTGAAATAGAATCCTTTGCACCTTACTTGTCACTAGTTTTACACTATTTTGCACTTATTTTCCTACTGAGATTGGATTACAGACAGGCAGCTGTGTAAAAAAAAATGCATACCTGCTGATGTGAATCCACATTTACCTGAAATACTTTCTCATACATTTCCTTCAGAAAATGTGATGTTTTTGTCAATCACTGCTCAAACAAGGATTGTAAATACACAGTTACCCTTACAAGGAGATCATTTTTCACAAGTGATGGATGATCTTAAATTATTACTTTCAATATGCACGCTTTGTTGATAAACTGAGTTTCACCTGCTGCCATATTGTCTGGTTTCTCAGACTTGTAGGGCATATCTGAAGCTTCCCTTTGTTCTTAGCATGTTAGATTCTTTTAATTGAGACATCAGCAAGTTTTGTAATCATATTCTTTTCTCCTTAGACTTCTCTTCTGATGATACAGAAATTAAGTCATTACTGAATCTTTGGTAACTACTGCTACAACACTCTGACTTACCTCTACTCAACTTTAATGTTCCATGTTTTCTATATAAACAGAACTTAGCTTGTAACAACCTATTACCACAGCCCCTGATTATGAAGTTCCTATTTTATTACATCTAAAATAAACATACTGAGTTGGACATTGTGGTACCTTCAAGAAGAACAAGCTGACCACATTTCTCTCCAACTTGTTGTTTTCTCTTAAGTGGTATTAAACACTCAGGGGTTTTATTTAAATACTGTCAGATGAGGACAGTAAAAAGTCTAGCCCTCAAACTCAGCCTGTGAAGCTTTTTAAAGCCTCCAGTTATTATTTGTTTACCCTGCATTCTAGCAGCTGCTAATGATGCCCTATGTTTTAGATTTCATATTTTCCAGATTCTGTACTGCCTTAGTGTGTGACTCTGAACTTCATATAAAATGTCAGCAAGTTCTCTTCACAGCTTAGTCAGACAAAACAATCCTTTTCCAGCCTGGGAACCAAGGACACCGTTGCAGCTTTGGGCCCCAAAAGTGTGAACAAGGGTGAATTGAGGAGAGCAATCTGGGAGGATGGGACTTCATAACCTGAAGCTGTAATTGGACAATTAACCCCAGTATGGAAATGGACCAAAACTTATAAAAGTGTGAAAACTGGTGACTGGTGGCCCATCTTGGGTGGAGCCACAGCCGGGCTCTTCTACTGCCCAAGGTGTAACCTTTGAAGGCCTTTTAGTAAATCCCTACTTTACTCCTTTAACTCTGTCTAGCCTCTGCTCCAGGTAGCCTCTCTAGGCATCACTACGATGTTGTATTAATTCCTATGAGTTTGGCTGCTCTGCTGCCACCACGACCTGGCCATAGGAAATCCACGAAGCTCCAACAGCTTGAAAGATGGTGCCTGGGGAATGGAAGTTACCCTCTTCCCTAACTCACCAAATAATTTTTAAGCAACCAAAGAGCTGCCAGGACAGCGAGGAGCCTCGTGAGCAGGGGGCCATTTCCCTTACCGTCCTCGATGTCGTAGGCGTAGGAGGACAGGCGCAGGGTGGTGGCGCAGTACTCGCACTTGAAGCAGCTGCGGTGGAAGAACTTGCCCTCAGCACTGAGCCTCTCCATCACGTAGACCCGCTTGCGGCAGAAGTAGCACACGTCGCTGCCTCCCAGGTTCTGGGGGAACTCCTTCTTGAGCGAGCCCTGGACACAAACAGGGATGGCTGAATTTGTGTGTGTCCAGCCTCACTGAGATCACACACCAACGTCATGTTTTCTCTTCCTTTATGTGGATATGGGAGCACCTGGATGCTGCTGCAGTTCTCGGACACAACTCACGGTTTTAACCAGGACACCAAAAACTAACCTTGTTGTCCAGGAAAAAGGGTCCTAGGAAGCCATGCCTATATATATCAGGAGTAAAACAAGTTCTGGGTAGTTGAATGGACACCAGTACTACTAATGATGACCCTGAAATCAGTGACTTAGGGAGGCATATGAAGAAAGGCAAAACCATTAGAACACCCTCAAACAGCAATTCTTAGACCTACATTACCAAAACCAGTGTCTCCTCCAGAAAGCAGCAGTGCAGAAGTGTTATGAACAGTCTTCTCAATTCATTATGCCCAATCTTTGGACCCTGGCATTAGATTAAAATATTTGGCAAAGGAAATGAGGACAAGAGTGAGGGTAGATGGAGAAAGGGAAATAAAAATCTCTCACAAAGCTATGACAGATTCCATCAGTGGTGTAACAACTGGACACTCACAAAACCTGAGATCTACATGACATCTAAGCACAAACACACGTCATCTCCAGCACATCAGCTTACCAGTTCCTTCTTGTCTAGAAGGGTTTTGGGTTGCTCTTTCCTTTGAAGCTGATTGGCTATCTGCTCAGCCAATGAGCTCACTCCGCCTGTGTACATCTTTATGTACTTCTACCAGATGGGTTGAATAAAACAAGAGTGATGTGAGAAAAGAAAAAAAGAATCAAATTAAAAAAAAATAACTGGAATGATGAGAGGTTAGGTGGTGAAAAGGTGCAGAGAGGTCAAATCATGCCAAGACAGTGGACAATATAAAGTGACAAGTAGTAATAGCAAAGCCAGTGTCATCAGAAATCACCAGTACAGTCCAGGATCACCTGTAGGAACAGACAGGAAGGCTTGCACTTTGCATTTTTCACGTGTTCCAGAAACACTATGATGATGAAGGGAGCAGATCTTGTTTTCATCTGTGGGGTATTTTGTCCCTAGAAACTTGAGTATAGACACTTCTAAAAGATGAGGCTAAATACAGGTTTGATTTTAGGTTCCAGGTAAAATTGACATCAGAAACAAAGTTCTTTTAGAAGGCACGTTACCAAGTCTAATGCAACGTGCTGATTTACAACAGTATATTTGTATACTTTGCACCTGGAAAGAATTAATTTACAGAGCATTCACAGAGCAGGGAGAAGTCCTTAACTAAAGAGCTCACAGTGAGTCAAAAGTATTAATTCTTCAATTGCTAAAAATACACAGAGGTTTATATGGAAAAAGATGGAAGAGCCTTCATCCAAGGCATTAAAGCCATACCTGCATACATCTGGAACATATATTTGTTCAACCCTGAACACGGCTTTATGACTTGGCTTTTCTCCATCATGGGCACAGAATGACTCCATAACTCTGGATATCTAAAAACCCTCCAGTCTTTTCAGCAGTCTAGGCAAGTTGGCTGTTACCTTAGGTGGTACCAAATGAGTGTCTGCAAGCCAAATTCAATCACTGCAGGAGCAGAGAAAGTGTTTTTCACAGGAAACACAACCACTGGCAATAATTACACGGTTAAGAAAATGAGGTGGTTACATCCATGTTAGCTCAATCACACTGCAAATGCCATGGATTTGACTTGGAGCAGCAAAGAGCACGCCAAGCAACTTCCCTTTTCCAGACTAAGCAGCATTATGAATGTTTCTAGCTGGATTCTTAGCTAACACAGGATCAGAGAGCCACTCAGCTTCTCGCAAGTATGAAATGCCAAGGATAACAAAAGGAAAGTTGTATCTTAAAACCCCCTTTACTTACAGCAAAACTTGCTTGAAGCACAGCAGTTACTTCCCTCAACTAATAACTAATTTAATATGTGTGGTTATTAGCCTTTTAGGAATGTTTAAAACCTTCACAAGTTGAGACATGAGAACAGCAGAAAGCATCACAGAAACTGAAATTCATCACAGAATGAGTACTTCTTGGGGGAAAAAGATTATGAAAATGGAGTGCTCAGCCAGAGATTACTGCTGCTGTCACTACAGTCCTAATCCCTTAAGCTCTCTGCAGTAATAAGGAGAGGGTTTATTTCTACCCCAAAAAAATTTATACCTGTCCACTGATTCCATTCCAAGAGGTAGAACACTTGCAGTATTTCTATATGCAAGACATAATTAATGATTTGTCTTTGAGTCTCCCAGGTTCCATGTGTTTCCAAGTTCCACATAGATATGTGCAGAGTTGCTTTTCAATGACATGTATCTTGTCAAACATTAAAAATGGTGCTCACTTCTAAAATCTTCTTCATCATTGATTTTTAACTGGCAATCATAATAATTTGTCCAAGAGTTTTATGTTTTCTCTGAATGATCAGAGCTTCTGAGGCTTTTTGAGTTTTCTTAGAAGAGAGATCAAGCATTTCCAGGGAAAAACTTCCTTTTAGCTGATTCAGGTTTCCCCTGATCAAGTTCTGATTTGCAACCTTCAGCTGCAGATCCTTCAGGATCTTTAAATTTCTACCAGCACATAAGAAGCTAAAGAAATTAATATGTTAATATTAACTCACAGTACCTTGGACTACTTGGTGTGAGAAATTTACTTGCTGAATTTTTAATTTGGGGTTGTGTTTTTCTGATTTGTTTTGCTTTTTGCCTACATATCACATCTGGCCTAATTAAGGGTATTGAGTGAAGCATTTTATCTTTCTTTCCATAGTCTTCAAGACATACAAGTGTTCTGCAACATTTTCAAAAGGAGGCAAAGAACCTGTTCCAGCTTAGGTCAAATCAAGTTCCTGCTGTTTACATAGGACAACTGTAACTAGCTCAAATTCTCAGCGATTTTTCCAAAAGCCAAAGCACTTTTTATTTCACACTGTCCATTAACCACATATGCACAAACATATTCTGTTGTTTAGCCCAAAACTTCAACAAAAGCAGCAAGCAAAACCAGAAAGCTTCACTGCAAAGCCAGAAGGGCTATGAGTGCTCAAAACCCCTGGTTTGAGAGAGAGATGCACCACAAACTTCTCACGGACACCGAATGTTAAAAACATTTAGTTTCAAACTGCTTTATGGCTGCAACACCCGAGCTGTGCCAGGCACAGGCTGCCTCTGGCTTCTCCTTTGGGCACGGATAAGCACAGAGGCTCTGCAGGTGAAGCAGTGCCAGCCTGGCTGTGTCCTGTGGGGTGTCCTTGGCAAGCAAAGGCAGCTGAGTGCACCTGGAGTGCTCAGGTGAGGGCTACCTGTCGAAGAGAGTCGGAGGAGGGTGAGGAAGGGCGGTTGGAAGAGCGGAGGCTAAGGGAGAGCTCCCACTGGTCAACAAAGAATCGGCGAGACGGCTCCGTCTCAGGCTAAAACATAAAATAAACATCAACACAATCATACATGCTCTCTTCTAAGAGAGAAGAGAAAATTAAAAAAAAAAACCCATCCCAGGCCTTTCTGGCTACCGTCAAGAACAGTATTTTCAGGACTCTTACAGGAAAACTTCGAGAAAAATACCCAGTGTATCTTTACTTTCTCCCTAGTGAGGCAGAGTAGTTATTTTAAATTTGCTCTTTATTAGGTTTTACATTATTTAGGACCATTTGGAAGCAGTTACCTACTTCCACAGATGTCCAACCTCCTGTAACCCAACCAACTAAGCCACTGGCAAAGACCCCAAATCAATTTCCTCTGCTCCTTCTGTATCTCCCATTGTTCTCTATTACTGGCCCAAGGCACTAAGATCATCTTTCAGGCTATGTGAGACCTCTTCTACATTTTAACTATATAAACCAAAAGTCTGCTCTCCTGGGGGACAGAAGAGAAAGAAATTAGCTTGTATGTTTTTCCAGTAATTAACAGCAAATTTCCAACCTAAAATTCACTGTAAACAGATTAGAAACACTGAACAAAAGAAGAATGTATCAATACAAAATAATCTGCTGATCGATTATCAAAGAATAAATCACAGACTGAGAACCTGCATCCTTCTGAAACTGGTTCCTCACAGGAGAACCCAAAATTTGGTCTTCGAATATGTCCTTGTCATTATCTCTACAGATGATTATACCCATCTCCCAATAAATACTTCATATTAATAGGAAAAAATTTGCAAGTATCAGACAAACAGCACTGGAAGAAACTGTGCATTCCTAAAAATTATAATCTGGAAAGAAAAAAAGATGCACATTACAAATAACTGGCTTTCTTTGAAAAATAAATTATGGTTTTAGTTATAAAAAGGAAAACTAAATGTCATGTAACTGCATGACCCATGAAAATAGCTACTTCTAGCCACTTGGAATAGGCTAACCTCAAGATTAAATTTACTGAGCAAAATGCAAAAGAGCTTGGCTTTCACAGTTTCCCCAATTTATGGAAATATAATTGTTCATACAAGAATTTTCTGTACATCAACATTTAATCAAGTTTCTTCTCTGAAAATGTCCTTACTTTGCTAAGCCTTCTCTCTCAGTATTTTTCTTGTTTTCTTCCCTTAAATCCCACATCATAATCCATCATTGCTCGCAGTGTTCCAACATCTGTTTCCTTTTTCCTCTCTGCCCTACCCACTTTATGCTTTCCTCTACTTTGTGTTCTCCGTTTCTCCTCCTTTTCAATTCTGCACGATACAGAAATTAGACAATTTCAAAAATAATTTCTATCTTTGCATCTCCATGCTCAGGAGCTTAAAAATTGCCAGAGAACACTACAAAAGTTAGGAGCAAAGTATTTTGGTCTAGATCTTCATTTCTGTGTCATCAGTTTAATTGAATAAGGAAACGCACATGAGCATTGTGGACCTTGCTTGAGATATTAAGTCATGGCACCCATTAACAAAGAGGTGCCATTATGTTTAAAGTAGTCTTCTTATTCAGGCCTTCATAGCTAAAATTTCAAAACTAGCCAAAGGTTTGCTGTTCCTTCTTGGAGAACAGCTTCTGTGATTTTTGCCATCAGAAAAAGATGGCATCCCAAAAAAACCCAGCAATGTGAAGTGACCTAGATGACTAAAAATTCTTTTTAGTCGGGCTTGCAAAAATTATGCCCACCAGCAAAAGCTGTGGGACTGTTTATGCTCCAGCTCAAGAAGACAGCTTGATTTGGGATGGTTAACTCAAAACAGTTAAGTAACGAAAAAAATCACTTCTGTAGATGGTGCTTTCCAAAAAAGCACTCTGCAGTTTGCCAAGCACTGCTGAAGATAACTGAAAACAGAGAGCAACCAAAGAAACCACAGTTCAAACTGGCATGCTCCCATAGCCCAAAGACAACAGACTGGAGAGAAAATTAGGCACAAAAACGAAACAAAACAAAAGTGTACACTGGAATCAAAGACAATCTGCACAAACTGCCAGCTCTATCATTGGAAACAACTGCACAGGAAGGATGGACACAAGAGCAGTACTACAGAGCCAGGAATTAAGCTTGGAAAATGTGAATATTCTTGCTTCCAGAAGCAAGTAAAATTTGCAGGCGACTGACTGCTAAATGACCACTGTGAGATGAGTTGATCCAGAGCCCAGCTGGTTTTCAGCAGTTATTCTGAAGTTTAGTGGCTGCTTTTTTCTTCATTGTTTATCTTCTGTTTTGAGGAACAGAAAGGGTCACTCGCCAAACAAGGAGACAGCTAAGAAATAGCAAGTCAAATAAAGACACTATAAATAAAGACAAAAATAGTCCTGATGGTTGTTTTAACCACATGACTGTAGAGCAGCGGTCATCATATTTTGGTGATTTTTCTTCTCTCTCTGGCCCAAGACTTCACCTGTACCCAGAATCCCACACTGCTCCAGGACACCAGATAGGCAGGGCTGTAGTCACCTGATGCCTCAGTGCACGTCTGGACTCCAGGAGGGCAGCCAGCTGACATGCCCTCTGCTCAACACTCATGGGCACTTGGTCATGAGAAAATAAACGAGGAGATCTCTGCGAGACGAGGAAGGAGGCAGGATGTAAACAAACCAGCGCAAAAAAGGAAGAGACACCAAAATGCCAGCCAAAAGGTATGACATTCACATGCAGAACAGTAACAAAAGCTCTCATGTGAAAACTGGGGGGTTTTTTCCCCCAGTATGTACTTTTCTAATGAAGTGCTACATTTTGACCCTAAGGGGCAAGAAAAAAAATTGTTAAATTAATTGTTATTCACAACTCTTCCTAGGACTGCTGCAGCCAAAATCAAACAAGCACCTAGCCTTTCTCTCTGGCATTACCATCAAAAAATAATTTTAAAATGTGGCTTTATCATGCACAAAGGCCCTTATTTGTCAGTTTATTTCCCCACGGTTCTGCCTTCTCAAGGATTTCCTTTAAATATCTCAACCTGTACCTATTTGTTTCTCAGATTTTGTGTACAGAAATACATTTTAGGGTAAGGTATTACGGTTCTCATAAAGAATTAATTAATTTCTTAAAGATGGTGGTATATGCAAAGTAAATACTCTACATGCCAAAGACAGCATGTTTAATGAGCCTGTCTAAATAAAGCAAAGAACAGCAAAATCAAACACTCACAGAAGCTGCCAGTTTTACTTATGCAACTTCACTGCCCTACTTGTTCTTATTGCACTATCATGTCAATACACCTCAGGCACAATATTTGACACCTCTGCTATTCTGGTCTTTCATATCAATGTTCCTAAACTGCTGTGTGGTGCACTTGGTGACATGAAAAAAGACCTGGCAGGTGGCCTGCTATATAAGTCAGGACTATCACTGCAGTATCACACAGCCTTCAGCTAATTTGTTTGTAGAGTACAAAAGTAAATGGACAGGAATGACAAACATGCATCAAGAAAGCTGAGGCTCGATCTGTCAAGAATGCCAAGGTGCTGCTCTGTATTACTAACTGTCCTCCAATGCAGAACAGAAAGTTGGGTTCACACCCAGTTTACAGGAAACACTTCAGATGCTTTAATAATACTCCCTATTTTCAAGCTGCTTTCTGTTCCACCTACTCCTTCCTACTAGATCATTGTCACTAAAACTGGGGCCTGTTATGAAGCTGTGGGCTTCTGTGTCATTGCAGACACGTGTATTCATTTTCTACTGCCTGTCAGAAAACATTCGGCCCACAAAAGGCTTTTGTTAGAATACATTCTGGAAGTTGCAACAGTTTTATTGCTGGCTCCCATTTATGACTTAATTCACTCAAAGCCTGTACTGGAATGTCAATTAATTTGTCAATATGAATTCAAATCAACCGGTCCTTTTGAGTGCCTATCTTTTATTTTCCCATGCTTCTGTATAATACTGAGCCATTCAGACAGACTGTTGAATATTTCATTGTTAAGAAGGCTTCAAAGTCTCTATACTAAATAATGCCTCATCATTTTTCCTTTTACTTTGGCCTGTAGGAGGCAAGATGGAATGCCAGTTGTTTAACCATCCAGAAAGCAAGCGGTGAACACAATGCAACCATGTTGGCATCAATTAGCACAAAACATAACTCTTCTTGTTCTGCTACAGCCACAGCATACTTCACTAAAGAGGTGTAAGAGAAAAAGAAGAATGAGAAGAGCTCAAGTGCTTGACCTAGGGCAAAATAAAAGCATATAGCAAACTGCTGATGAAGGCTGGTTATGCATTTATGTGGGTGTCACACAGGAAGGATTGCCCCTGACTGATTCTGAGCAGTTCCAGCGTGTTGACAGCAGCATTAGGATAAGTGTGCTTCACCACCCCCTGTATTTGACCTCTGTATTGCACACATCCACCACAGCTTTGTGTCATCAGCACCCATGCCATTTGTTCATGCTTTTTTACCCTTTCCTGTCTGGGCCTCTGCTCCCCGGGATAGCCAGCACCAGGTTCCCTGAATCTCTGCAGGCAACAAACGATGAGCTTAAAAACAATCACAGACCAACTTCCTAATCAGAACACACTTTATCTGATTTTTTTTATGATGCAGGCATAAGAGAAGCCACAACCAGAGCAGAAGTTAAGAATATTCTAAACCTGGCAATAACAAGTTGGCTCCTGTAGAGAATTTTTTTAAAAAGTATATATTCATATTAGTTCTATAAACAAAAAGATAATACCACAATGTAATCAAATTAGTGCAATAAAGATGGTAAGACACTCAGTATAACTCATACTGTGATGTTAGTTCAGAGGAAGGAGATAGAGAGTTTAAAAGAAGTGGTAGAATAAATGCAGTAGAAGAGTAGAATTCAAGGTTTTAAAAGACATCAGTGTAACATGGATACAGATCCATCTGACTTGCTATGCCAAGACAATTTCAGGGAAAAAAAAAAAACATTCCTAAGGAAAAAGAATGCCTCTAAAAGCAGATTACTCTGACTGAGTCTAACATCAGTTCTGTAGGACAGAAGGTAAAAATTCCTGAGTTAAAAGAAGGAAGACTTCTATAAAACACAACATAGCAAATGGTCAAAATACACTTGGCAGTAGCTGGCTTTCATGACTGAACTAGGCAACCAAAAAGACACAGGACAAACAAACACTTGGAGAGGTGACAAAAGGAAAACACAGAGCTACAAGATCCTTAGTAAATGAAAACAAATTTCTCTACATGGAAAATGAATCCCACAATATAGATTAGAAGGTAAAACTCAGCATTTAACTGCCTTAGTTTCTCCATCTGTAATGCTGGGGGAAAACCTTTCTTCTTTCATAAAATGTATCCAACAAAATTTTCAAAGGATTTTGACACTAGGAAGGCAGCTAGCTATCACATCATCTGATAATATTACACTGCAGTTTAAATGCAGGTTTTGCTCAGGAAAAGGGCTTTCCTCACCCATTCTACCTCGATGTCCTCTCCTGTATCCTTCTTGAAAAGGCTGCTGTTCACAGTGTGGCAGAAAACCAACCCCCATTTTTGTTAGGACAGTTTCAAATGGGATCAGTAGGCAGAGCTGATTTATCTTGCAGATGCAGACACCACACAGGAAGCAAAGAATGTGTGTCCTGGAGGCTGACAATAATTAGACCAGATAAACTGCAACATCTAATTAAAATTCAAGAAATCACAGCAATAAGGCAAGTCAAACTTTCTGCCAAAGAATAAAAACTTTCTTACTCTGCTGAAAGGTAATGCTCCTTTACAGTTGATAGGCTCAAGAGCTCAGCAAAGAAAGCTCAGCTTCACCTCTGGGGAAATTAATTTGTACAATCCTTACGTGATTGTCACAACAGCTCCATGGGACTGCAACTGCCTTTTCAGGACCTCTAGCTCAGGACTGATCAAGAAGTGGATTTGAAAGTAGGAAAACAAAACAAATAATTTTAAAGGATACAACTCAAAGAAGCACAAAGACAATATACAAGAAGACAGAAATATTAGAAGGATTTCAGGTCCTTATATAACTAGGACAACAAATACATGTGCACAAACATCTGGATGCACATTTATACAGAACAGCTCTCTCTACTCCAGGTTCAAAGCAAGACTGAGACAAGAGCCTGGTGTGGGAGAAACAGAAGGACCACAGTGGACATGTGAAGGCTACTACAATACTCAAAAACCACTTCAGATAAGCAATCCTAAAAATGTTTCATGGATACAAGAGCAAATTTTTGGTCACACCTATTTAAATGGAGAGTGGAGATGGAACAAAGTTTAATTTTCATTCCCTGCATTACTTCAAACATTTAATTTCTACTTTGCTCCATCTCAAAACTGAGAAAGAGTACTGTAATAAAAAATCTGCCTACAGCAAAATCTCAGTCTCCAGTGGAGACTCTTCATGCTTCTAGTGAGTTAATGCTGCCCTATCTTCCTAACCTAAGAGGTTGAGAAACCCCAATCAGCACCTGAAAGAAAGAAAACTGGAAATGTATTTGTAAATAAGCTATTTGGTACCTGAGCTAGTCACTTGTACAAACAGCAATGAAGAGAAAGGGACAGAGCATGCAGAGGGAATCACCTGCTGCCTGGGATACGATGGAGAGGAAGATGGAGTGGAAGAAGAGAGCATGATCACTTTTTTGGGGCAGGTCCGAGAACGTTCCTTATGCCTCATCTTTTTTTAAAACAGAAAAAGAAAAAAAAAATCATAATAATGGTAGAAAAGAGGTAACATTACCAGTGGTTTGGTGAGACAGGCCAGAATGCATGAACTGAGACCATGATCCTAAGCTCAGTCCTCTCTCAAATTAGCTAAAGCCACAGTGTACCTGAAGCTGAGAGACCCAAGTTTTTACCCAGAGTCACACAATCACATTTGACAGTCAGTGAACACAGATTTGTATCAATCAGCAACTAAACCAACAACTTCTGAGTCAAGGTCTTACAATCAGTTAAAGGTGAAACTTGGAATTCTCCATAACACAATTGGACTGCTCTCTTGGCTTCATGAAAAATTACTTATTGCTGTGGTTAAAATGCTTAAAAATATCCATCCTGTTGACCTAATTACTCTTGCTTGCAGCTCATTACTAATACAATTCAAGTCTCAGTGTTCTGCTCCCAGCTCCAGATCCTTCCTCTCTAATTTACAGACATTACACCTTCTAAGGCAAGCTAAAATGTACTACTCTATTAGAGCAGAAATCCAGCTGGTTTATAGATAAAATGGAGCTGTATTTAACAGTCTGCATATTACACAATGCCCATACATGTCCTCAGTTTAACACACCAGAAAACGTGCCCTTCTAGTGCTGTACTCCTTGTTATGCAGAGTCTTTTCTCCACCATTTCTTGCTTATTAATGAGCCTTCTGCCTGATTTTTCCTTTCCTTTTGAGTTCTCACCAGAGCATATCTCAAAATGATTGCGCTGGGAAAAAACAAAATGCTGTGTACCCAAAGCCAGTGTTAGATAAGTCTCTAAAAACCGGCACGTGGTATCAAGATGTTACAGATGTTTATTACTGCCCTTGCAGATGAGCTGGCACTAACATCTGTTTGGGTGCTCTCTTCCTTTTCAACAAAACAGTTAGATAAATAATACACTCCTCTATCTCAAACAGATGCTAAAAGCAGCTTACACTGAAGCATATGACTTTGCACTGCAGTGGATGAGGAACATTTATATGTTGTTCCAAAAGGCTTAGCTATGAAGTCACTAATTTCTAACTGAAAGCCTGGCAACGTTCTCAGTCACAGAGCTGCTCATGGATTTTCATCTGTCCATGGCCAGGTTTGCATTTCAAACGTCAAAATTTTCCAAAACTTGCTTATTTTTCCATGGCAACTCTCAGAATATAATATTGGATGAATGCATGAAGTATGTGTTCTATCAGTCCTCCAGTAGAATGCATTTCTGAGCATTCAAAGAAAAGGATGACCATAGGAAAGCAGAAAACAATCAACATATTTAAATAAAAAATTAAAGGTAAAAAAGCAGTATTTGCAGAAGTCATTGGTGTTTTAAGTTCTCTCCTGTTGAGGTTTCACCTCTTGCTGTCTGTGGTCATCCCAGTCATCGCTTATGTTCAAAAAACATAGTTCCAACAAAATTACTGCAAAGTTTGCACTACTGCCCTTTGTCACACTTTAGGGAATGGTCTCAAAAGAATAAGCAGCAGATGTCCAGAGGCAGAAAAGATGTGCAGCAAAACACATGGGATCTCCATCTTACAAGTATCTTTGTACTCATCAAACATGATTTAAGCTTATGTATTACACGCAAAAGCTGTTGCTGACAGGAGACCTATGGAACAATAGAAGACTGCTGAAGGCTATAAGCTGAGGGTGTGGAAATCCAGGGCAAAATTCAGTTTAAAAGGCTTGTCTCCATGCCCAGTCAGATCCTCTTCTGGATAGACCATACGGCTTTCAATGGCTTCATGATCCTGGATGAGATGCTCTTTCCCAAAAGCAGCCAAAATGGCTCAGAAAGCATAGAGCACATGATGGAAGATGTTCTTATACAAGCAGGCATTCATTTGAGGAGATTAACCACTACACCATGAAACACAATCCAGCCTTTTTAGGTGATATTACCATCATATAAAAAAAATTACATTTCCACTGTGCACACTGACTTCATAATATCTTTGTGCATCATTAGATCCTGCTGTGATTCTCATAAGAACACAAAACCAATTTTGACAACACAGGTCAACATCCTCAAAGTTGAGGATGAAAAAAAACTCAATAAATTCAACTTTATAATCCAATTCACAAGGGATGCAGACCACACAGAATGCTGGGAGGAGTAGATTGGTGAGGTTTTTAACCCCTTTGCTCTTTGGAAGGTATTGCCTTTCCAAGAGAGACAACATTAAAGGTCTTGTGATGACAGCAAAAACCGCTTCAGGACAGATTCCACCAGGATCTCACTCTTTCTAGGAATTCTCTCTTAGCAAGATACTTCTACCCCATCTATACAACACACAGAGGTATCCTGCCTTACAAGCTCAAGGAAACTGCTCACCCAATATCTTAAGTCAAGGGTAAAGCAAGATTCTAGATTTAAACTGGTAAGCAAGTACAGCTAAGGAACTCCATCTGACAGACACCAGCAGGCAATACCCCAAGGCAGATGCCAATTTCCCATCAGAACTGTGGGTCCAACTCAGACCATTTCCTTTGCAATTCTCTTCCTTGCAATCACTCTTATGCTTTTGCAATATACTTTCCTCTCCCATGCAGTTTCCAAAAGACAGGAAGAACCAAACCTGTCAATCATATAACTGCCCTTCTCCCAAAGAGAGGCTCTCAACTTCATTTTGCCACCTAGTAAGAGCATTAGGCAACCTGTGGTTTCTCTCAGTAACACCCCCTACACACATACTCTTTGACCCCTTAGGAGCTGCTTTGCTCCTCCTCAAAGCACTCTCCACTAGAAGGTAATTGCTATGTGATATATTCAGTCAGTAGCAGAAGTTTCTGCTCATGAACTTCAATCCCTGGGCCAAAAGAGAAACCTTTCCAAAAGCTTTGTGAACAGCTCTTTCTAGCAAACATATATCATCCCTAAAGAGCTTGTCAGAAGGAATAGTAATCCTTTACAGCATGTGCAGTGATAAAGTTCTGGAATGGTCTGCCCAGGGAGGTGGTGGAGTCACCATCCCTGGATGTGTTTAAAGAAAGACTGGTTGTGGCACTGGGTGCCAGGGTTTAGTTGATGTGTTAGGGCTGGGTTGGACTCGATGGTCTTGAAGGTCTCTTCCAACCTGGTCATTCTGTGAATTCTGTGACGGTCCTGGTATTCAGCAGCACTTCTCTGTTTGCAGTCTGTCATCCAGGGATGATCTATAAACCCAGAGTGACCAATGTCACCACAGAAGGCCAGTCCAGCATCATCAAAAGGTGCAGCCTCCCAGCTATCAGGTTCTGCCTGCCAAAGCAACCAGAACCTGAAATCTCAGCAGCCAGCCAAAGTACGGCTCCAGAAACAACTTCCTGCAGGAGGAGTTTTCTGTCCAGGTTTGGCAAAGCTGGCTGCTTGGCTCAGTGGTCTCAGCTGGTCCCTGTTCAGTCAAGAATAAATGGCTCTGTGCATGTCCATAGCTTTTGAATAAAGGTAACCCATATTCTTCCCTTCCCCAGGCACACAGTAAGGAACCTTTGGAACAGGGACCCTATCAGTGGGGTTTTGATCCTTCTGTATCCTGCAGATTTTGCATCCTTGAGACCCAGTTTTATACTTCTTCATGACAAAAGCACTGCAAATCCTGCAAGACATCTGGAACCAGGAATCAATCATTTTCTCTTGATGCAGTAGAGCCAATCAAGGAAAGATCATCACCATGTGCAACATTGAGAGGGAAATCATCCACACAAGGCAATCACTGCCAGTGTTGAAAAAAATAATTGAAATCCTCTGAAATTAAATGGTTGCAGAAAGATTTTTCAAAGATAAGCCCTACACTGCTTCCTATACAGAGATGCTATTAACGTCAAGCAAGAGCAGAAGGATTTTTTCTTCCTTTTTTAAAATTTCTTTTAAGTTGTGTAGTGCAGGCATAAACAAGAAAAAAAAACAAAACAAAACCAAAAAAAAACCACCAAAAAACAAAACAAAACAAAAAAAAACCAAACCAAACCAAAAAAAACAAAAAACAAACAAAAAAACCAAAAAAAAACCTGCTCCCTGGTGAGGAGAAAAATCCTCAATAAAAACAGGAAATAAAACTGTCCTTTTTTTTCTATCAATGACAAGAGAATGACAATAAGAACTTTTGTGTTTCACTATAAAGGCTTAATTATAAAGCCTTCATAAACTTTCAGTAACAGGTTCAAATAGAAATCTCAAGGGTGCAGGAATGTGGCATTTTCCAAGTGCTAAAACAGAGAGAGACAGCCACTGCAGTCCAGTTTTCCTTTTTCTAGGAGGTAATATATGCAGTGCTCATCAACTCAATATTGTACAACTTTTTTGCTTCAGGTTTTTAAAATAAGTATTCTTGAGAAATAAAATTTGCCTTAATCATGAATGATGTGAATCCATCTCAAAATGCTCATTAGCCTATAAAGAAGATTTTGATGAGACAAAAGGCAGAAGAACAAACACTGAGTCAGGAAACTAAAGCATCCTGACAACCCTACTGACAATAAATCCACTGGGCTTAGGTCTTCTTCCTTGAAGAGAAATCTTCTAGATCAGGGCACCAGTCATGACATGCAGCATTAATTGTGCTGAATGCCTCAGACACGAAGATCACCAGGAATCCATATTCATCAAAAACAGTGAATCTCCAAAGCAGTGTCATCTTCTTCCTCTTGACTCCAAAGTATGCTCTGATTAAACTACAGCTAGAGAGAAGTAGATGTTTCTCCAAATTATGGCTGTCAGCAAAATACCTCTGAGCACTCTCAGAAACATGAGGAGGCCATTTGCACAGGGAAACAGTGGAAGCAGATGAAGCCAGTGAGGTAAGTATCCTTAAATGCCTGAAAAGATCATCTATCAGAAGCCTTAGTTTTGGAAAGCACATGGCTGAAAGAAAAACAGCAGCAATGACAATGGCCCAAAACGTTGGAGACAAAATAAAATTTGATACCTGCTGATTTTTCTGCTGTTGGTCCCTATTCTGTGGAAGAAAACCTAAAATGTACTGAATTCACAGTAACACAGGAGTCTGCAAAGTAACAAGTGTGAGAAGCTGGGAAGGAAAGTTGCATTAAAGAAGGAGAAACCACAGGAAAGTCTCCTGCAACTACAGAACATCTAAGATTTCACATAGGAATAGCAAAACTGATAACCAATTTTATTATTTAAATCAAGGAAGAGCTTTAATATCATAGACGATAAGACATCTTTACCTCATGGGTTTCCATAATTGCTTACATGTTTCCTCTATTTCTAACACAAGAATCTACAAATTCTATGGCAAAAATTTCTGCTGCAACATCCATGAAAGTCTTGGTAAGTTGAAACTAGCATAAGAAGGCAGGGAAAATCTAATTAAATATTTTTGAAACATTAAACCATGCGTCATCACCAAAGGGAGATGCTGACTTTATTCACTGGAAGTTATTTAAAATAACAGACTCAGACAAGGTGCTGGAAAAGAACTGGCTTAAAAACACAGCAGTGATAGCTGGTGTTGGGTGAGGAAATGCACTGTAGTCAGAATGAGTTTCTTTACCTGTTTCCACTGGGGTATGGGAGCAAGCCGGCCCTGCTCTCGTCTGCTGGATGGCTGGCTGTGGACACGCTCTTGGTAAGGCAGGACAGGCTGCTGCATGCAGGTTGTAGGGAAGGTGGGACCAAGGAGGAAAGATAAAATAGTGAAGGAAACTCAAAGAAAGCCATAGGAATGGAATACCGAATAGTACAGACAAACATTTATGAAAAAAAAACCAGGGTAGGGGGAATTCATTTAGCAAGTAAAATATAAAAAGGAAAAAAAACATCCAAAAATTGCAAACTTCACGTATTTTTGGACCTTTCCTTTCATTTCATTGTTTCTTCAAATCATTGGCTGAGTATGCCAGCCAATGTGTAGCAGCTGAAGAAACATTTTATGGTGTGGATAGACATCCATTTTGATTATGTTACACTACTAATGCTGATATGTAGTGTGGCAGAGACAAACTTGACCTGGCTTTCTAGCAGCCAGGTCAGGTCCCACTCACCATGTGGCCATGGCAGCACAGAGCTTGGCACAAGCTGTGGAGATGGACTCATGCAGCAGAGCAAGGACTCTGGCACTTAAACCACACTGAGCCTCATCCTGCTGACACTGCACTGCCAGCAGCAGCTTGAAGTGACTCAATCTAACTTCAAAGACAACTACCCTGCAGTTGCAGCAGTTCAGATACCATCCTGGAGAACAAATGAGCCTCACTTGGAATGACACAGACATCCTGATTGCCAAGAAACTCCCAGGCATTTATCTGCTGCACATACACACACATACAAAGCTCAATCACAGTTCACAAGAACAAACAGATGTAACCTGATATGAAAATGTTCAAATCAGAAATCAAATGGTTGTTCTTAAACAGCATAAGCAGAACATTCCTGGAAAGCTTTTAAAGAGCAATAATAGTTATAAAAGAAACAAAATTGCTGGTCTTCTCCACCCTGTACTTGTAAATTTTAAGCTTTGGGTAAACTTCACTCTTCTCTAGGAGAGCCTTTGAAATAGAAAAGCAACACTAACATCCAATGTTGAGGAATGCATGCTATCATCCATGGTTTTCCTCTACAATTCCAAAACAAAGGGGTTTATTATCCATCTCCTACCTGTCTTCGTAAGTTTGAGGACGGCACTGGTGCATTCTCTTCAAACTTGGCCAGCAGCTGGGTTGCCATGGACTTGACTTTGTTCTGATTCCCAATGGCAGCATCAATTCTCCTCTCTGTCAGGGCACTCACCAGTGTGGGCCTTTCTTCTCTGTAGCTTCGTGGGAGGTCCTCCTAACAATCAGTGACATTAAAATTTAACAAGATACAACCAGATCACCTTTTCCTTTCTACCCCTTTGCTGTAAAAGTCTCTTACGCTATAGATAACAAATCTCTTAGCCTCACTTGAAAGCTCAGATTTTAATTTCCTTTGGCAAGTCATCAAATGTTCTGTTAAACTTTACTGATCTTTTCAATCTTATTTGATGCCTACCAAAAAGACCTCAGCTGAAACACCCCTGTGAAGCCCTTGACATAAACCAAAGGCTCATCTTCAAACAACAAACCCAAAGCACTGAATTTTAATTCACCTGTACCCATTTGGCTACAAAGACTGAATGTGAAAGACTGCCTTATGGGCATACTGGAAATGCATGCTTTTTGCACAAACCAAAGTTAAAGTTTAAATATGCATCAAGCTTCTGACAATACTGCACGACTTTCCTAAGAAGTTTTGAGTGTTGATGTCCTCATCCAACCATAGTAATTTGCAATAAAAACAGAACATCAGGGAACTACAACATTTCATTTGTTATGTAGTATTCTTTCATAATCATTAGTAAAATATTTGCACTAAAGATACCATGAAAGTGTAACCTCTGAAGAAGAATTAAATTTTATCTAAAAAATTCTATATAATCCTTGCCTGGATATTAAAAAAATGAAAGAAGTAGGGGAAAAGGTACCTACCATTTATTTTGCTCCCTGACACATCTCACTGTAATACTTACATCCTCAGATTGGCTGGTTTTTCTCCTCTTTCCTGCACCATCCAGTTCCTTTTCTTTTTTGTCCTGAAAACAGGAGTAGGGGAAAGAAAAAAAAAATAACTCTCATACATCTCTGGGCTGAGATAAGTGTCACCAGTGCTCTTAATCAGTTTAGTTGCAAAGCTTATTTAATTCCCTGTGCTCATTCTCCATTTGTTTATGAAAAGAGTTTTTTTCCTAGATACTTAGGGGATTGTTACCTTTAATTGGGCAATTCTTCAATGCTTTCAAATCATCAAAAACTGAGCAACTAGCTATGTTCCAAGAAAAAATATATGCCCAAAAACTACCACAAGGCTAAGCTTTTAAGAGTGAAATACACCACTGAGAGTACATACTACAGATGAAATTTTGCAGTCATAAATGTCACGTATTGTCCCATACCAAGAGCTGGTGAACATCAGGATCTATCCCCATACGGGCCACCAACTGTCGGCATTGGTGCTTGGCACCAATCGACGGTGGATGGGAACTGACTGTCACCATTATTTATTATCTTACTGTAAGACTTTCATACCTTCTCTCTGTGAGTTCTCACAGGCAGCTCCTCACACCACTGACTCCTTTTCTCTTCCTTCTGCACAGCTGCTGACTTCTACCTGTCCCTAACATGAACTCCTGACCCTATCTGTCCCTAGCAACACACACTAACACTTACCGTCCCTGACACAAACACCTGACCCTAGGTCTTCACAGCAGCACAGCCAACTGACTCCAACTCCCTAACCCTCCTCTCAACCTGCTGACCCACTCTTTTATAACACCCATCGTTATTGGACCACCCTTACTGGACACAGCTGTGCCCTATTAAAGGCAAAGCTGTTCCTACTCTTTGGCAATTAGTACAGCTGCAACTCCTCAGGGGTAAGATCGCCTTCAGCACTATCTCTGTTCTCCTACAATCCATCCTCCCACAGGTGAACATATGGTCTCTCGCAAACTGACCACACTAACAAACACTAACAACTGCATTTTTAGTACCATGCTTGGACAGCAGCCTGCCAGAGCCAAGTGCTCCCAGGGCTGTGCCTGGTTACCTTGGGAGTGCGCTTCCGAGAGATGCTTTGTCCCAGTTTGCTGAGGAAGGAGATGGGAGACTTGGTACTGGCAATCAGGGCAGCCTTTTCTTCTGCATTCAGCTCCAGGCTATCTGTTAGTGACAACAGGCAGAACAAGGGAATGCCATCAAGTTTTTTTCTGTGGTGCTGTTATTAAATACACAACTGAAGGGCTCACTGATTCTTTTTAACGTAGCAGTCTTTTTCTTAAATTCTCTGTACAAAATTACTAATGTCTAGAATTAATAACTTTCTCAGCTATTCTGCTTTTTCATTTTGCCCAAAGCAGTTCTTTCAGGGTTTATAACCACCCATAACAGATACTGTGTTTACTCTATTTACTTTTACATTTAAAGAGCATGATTTAAAGAACATGAATATCAGTATTCTTAAAAAGAGTCCAGAGTTTTAGAAATAATACATGATACATACTATTTTTTTAAAAGGCTATTAAACCAATTTTTTTCCCCTCACCAGAGAGATACATGTGAATTAAGATCATCAGTAATAAAAAGCTGTAACAATATTATCAATATTTAAGGGCTGGCCATATTGATTTGGGTTAGGTAATTAATTACATCTTTCAGTTCTGATCAAAGATGTTTTGTTCCTCAGTGGCCTGAAGTTAGTCTCACCATTCACAGATGATAAATAGGTATAAAAACTCAGCTTGTGTTTTGAAACTACCTGTTCAACAACTACTAGCAAGGCACCTAACATTTGCTAAGACAAACAATAGTAAAAATGCAGAAAACCTGTCTAGTAGTAGTGAAGTGAGTTTAGAACTTTTGAAGACATTATTGTATATTAAAACTTCTGAAGACATTACTGTATATTAACTCCTTATTTTGCTCCTGCTGCTCCTAACATGGTCTTTATCAGCACCAGGAACAAGTCGACATTTTGTAATGTAAAGCTACAGAGAGTAACTACTCTATGTGCTCATGCAGAAGCAGCATGACAGTAACTGAAGCACACACACTCACCCTGGAGCAGTCTTTAAATCCCACAGAAGTGCCCCAAACTGCTTACCACTAGAGGGGATGGTGTCTTTGAACATCTCATAGAACTGTGTGAGGTACATCACCATCGACAGCTTATCTGGCTCTCCAACAGATGCCATTTCCTTTCCAGTCATAATGGGAGATATCCCAAACTCTTTCTCAGCAATGTCAAAGGCCAGTTGGTTATTCTTCTCCACATCATGCTCATCCAAGGAATCAAAGTCTCTGCAAAGGGTAAAATGAGGCCTTGCACTGAATCAAGTAGAAACCAGTCTTCTGAAAGAACTCAGACATCCATAATTCTTTTTTCACTTGAAATCTTAATTTTATTTGCCACCAACATGACAAAGTTGATGCTACTTAACTACAGTGAACTTGGGCTCAAATATATTTATTTAAAATTTGTTTGTTCTTCCTAAACACCTAGACTTTTCTTCTTAAAAAGCATTATCCTCTGAAATACATCTCCTCTTCCTCCTTTACTGGAAGACTGTATGTTTTCCCCTGCATAAAATCTTCCGTGTGCTTGGAACTAAATTAAATCTTGACTTTTTGTCCCCTTTTCTCTTGACTGATCCATATTTTTGTCCTGCTGGCTTTTTCCAAAACTTGTATAACTATATAAAAAGCTATAGCTTGTAGAGTGTTACATGAACCACTTTAAAAGCTGTTTGAACTCTCCACAAGCTATAAAGCTGTTAAACAGTGTAGCTCAGGTTAACTCAAGTACACCAATACAGAAGTAATTCAGTGCATATGGATTGGAATAACTCCATAATTTTTCAGTGTGTTTTACAGTGGATTAAGACTTCAAGTACAGCTCTAGAATTTACCTTTTCTGATGTCCCTTTGGGAAGTTAGAGACATTTCAGATTAAAGTACCAGAGTCTTTGCTATCATCACTTTTTCCAGCCAGTGTTTTCCCATTCTAGAATCTGGGCACTGTTTTGACCAACATATCACTGAAGAGGACACCTCTGCCATTCACCCAACCACCAAGTCAGTGTGCAAACAGTAACAACCTCTTCATTTAGGCTGTGGGTCACTACTTCTAGAAAGAGCAGCCTGAAAGTCTTTAGAAAGAGCTGCTTTGTTAAACAGGAAATGTATAAAGGACGTGCAGAGACTTGTTCACAAGAGATTTAACTGAAGCTATGAACTGTTCCTTACTCACTCCACACATAAAATCTGTCAGTCAATAATGCTTTCCAGTCAGTACCAATTTGAAGCTTAATTCTGCCAAATCATCCAGAAAGGAAAATGACAACACATTTATTTTCAAATTCATCAAACTGTCATGACCTTCCACTCTGCTAGTGAATCACTGGATGTTGGTTTCTATCAAGTTTAATTGAATTAATTTCAATCCGTTTCTTCATAAGTCACAAATGCACTGCCTCCATCTCCATATTATTAGTTCCAAATACCACTAATTTCCTGCTCTTCCCAGTTATTTGAAGCAGCCAGTTACTCACATTAAGTCTGGACGGTATCTGTGGATAATGGCACACAAAGCTAAGCCACTTTTCCATGACATTGTGAGATCTGTCACATTAACACCAGCATATCCATCAGTCTGCCTCTGGCACCAACTGAGCAATTTACTAGAGCGAGCTACAGACTCTGTAAAAAAAAAAGCACATTTCAAAACAGAAATGCACAACTGCTCAAATTCTAAGTACAGCACAAACCCCGTGAATCAACAAGCAAAACCTTAATATAAAAAACAAGCTCCTTCTACAATGGGTAATAGAGGACAGGATTCTTATTTTCTTTTAAAAATACTATCAATATCTATTTTGAATCCAAGAAAGTATTTTTAATTTGCTGAAAAGTAATTATCTAAGTTGTAACTTGCCAGACTTTTCACCCTAGCTATTGTAAAAGAGCCCCAGGAAATATAAAACAGTTGCAAAGGCTTGTTAAATATGATCAAAAGGACATACAGTAGCAATGCTCTCTAAAGCCCAGATATACTATTTCTAGAGGAAGAACTACAATGCATTTCTGTAACTTCTTCTTCTCCCTTGAAAACTTTCCTTTAAGAGCACTGACCTATTCTGACCTTGTTTTACCAGAAGATCTGATGAGATTACAGCCTAAAGGGACATGGCTGCAGGGCAAAGAGCAGAGACTACACAGCTATTCAGCAGTGAAAGGGAGGCTTAGCAGCAAAGAGCCACTCTGGGAATCCCAAAACACTGTTTGGGCATCCAAGACAAGACATGCAAAAGGAAAAGTCTGACATACCCCTCAGGGTAGAGACAAGGAGACAGCTACTGAAATGCTTATCACAAGGCATCTAGCTCTCAGAATAATGCAAGCAAAGTGAGGTTTCATTTAGTTGAGAGATGAGAGGAAGAAAAGGAAAGCAGGAACATGCAAGACTGCACAAGCAATACCTTCTGATACATTTGTAAGAGTTCTGAATCTACTGTTAGAGTGAAATCAGCCCAGGCCTCTGCACTTTAAGCAAGGGCACTGTTAGAGATAAAGGAGGTGAAAAGAACTGCCTATACAAACAAATATGCTTAGAAAATTAACAGCATTATAAGGCAAGGGAAATTAGGCAAACAAAAATAAATTCTCATGCTAATGGAAACTTGAAAAATTGTAAGCTCAGACTGTTGACAAAACAATTACTGGATAAATTTTCTAAATGAAAAGAATGGTTAAATAATATCCTGCAGCCCTGCTGCTCTCTAGTTCCTGCACTGATCCAGCTCCAGAATACCAAAAGGAATAGGACAGCAGCCAGGCCTACCATTTCGAGTCAGCTTTGGTGTCCTGGAGTTCACAAAGTTCTCTATCTCCAGATGAATGTCTTTCAAGTCTCCTGTGTTATACAAGTGGCGTACCTAAAATGACACACAAAAACATTTAAGATGATCAACACATGCCATGCACCCCAGATACACACAGAAATAACCAGAAGACAATAAGGAGATATCCCAAGGTACAACAGGGAAGATAGATACACGTAGGTAGCAAAAATCCTACCCCAAGAACCTCACAACAGCAAGGATCAGCTCATCGGTGCTGAACAGTCCAGCTGACTGCTGCTGCTCAGTGGATACCAAATTGCAATGACAGACTGCTAGACTGGATTATTACAAAGAAAATGCACATGCACATATAGAAAACACAAATTTATAGGTTTCCTGTATCATTATATCACAGTTAAGTTATCAAAATCAAACATTCCTAAAAAGGAATTTGTTCAAGTACAAAAGTCTACTCTTGACTGATGCAACTGCCTTTCACTGCTTCCATGTTATACACACATCACTCTCTGTTCCCAAAACATTGGCATAGCTTCACCTGAGGAGAGACACTGCAGATGGCAAGCACTCAGCAGCACCATTTGTGACCTACCTGCTGTGGCCGCAGGAAGTTGACGTTGATATTGGGATAGCGGGTGGCAGGATCGATGCTGTAATGGCTGAAGTTTTTACTCACATTCTCTGGGGTGGTCTGAGGCAGCAGCCTATAAATGCTTTCCCTTGGGAAAATAACACAAAAAAAAAGTTTGGGGTTTTGTTTTGGTTCATCTGTTTTGTTTAGGCTTTGTGGTGGTTTGGGGTTTTTGGTTTGTTTTGGCTGGTTTGAGGTTTTGTTCTGTTTTTGTTTTTTTTTTTTAAGAGATGCATCACTATGGCTAAGTAAACTCTGGAGAGATAAACATTCAAATCAGAAATCTAACCACTTCAGACACTGCATAGCTAAGAGTCAGCATAACCATATTAAAATCTGCACTTTAATACAGCTTCAGAATCCTAAAGGAGGGAAGAGAACAATACACTAAGTGAAACTGAAGGGGTTGCCCGGTACAATAAAGACACTGAGACACAGGAAGAGCTCAGGAAGAGGGGCCACCAAGGGGACTGGAGCATTTGCCCTGTGAGGAGAGGCCAAGAGAACTAAGTATGTTCGGTATGTAGAAGAGAAAGCCCAGGGAAGATCTTACTGCTGTCTGAAGTGGCTAATGGAAAGGTGATGAAGTCTGGCTTCAACAGCAACATTATTTTCCTCACGTTTTTTTTAAATTCAAACAAGTGGAATTTTAAGTATGAATTGTGTCATTGTGCAATTTTAGAAATTATACTATGGTTCCTGATGGTCAGAAGATGCAGTTGCTGAAGTTTAAAATAGGACCTACAAACTGCTGTTTTTACTTCATCTTCTAATTACTCAAGTTCTGATCTCCAAGAGAGCCCCTTGAGTCACCAAAACTACACTCAAGCAAAGCTGATTAACACATCAAGAACTCAATACTTCAAAAGAAACAAGATACTGTTTGGCTTACATGAAACAAAGTGACCAAGGACAACATGAAAAATAGCGGGTCACAGCTTCCTTACAAGGAAATAATAAAAAGTATTCACAAGATAATAGGAGACAGCAAGAACTTTTGTATCTGGTTTAAAGGCACCTACATCTTCATCTGGCTTGCCATTGAAGGGCTGGTGACAGTTAGTCAGGCTCACTTTGTCTGTGCAATGTCAATAACCACCTAAAAAAAAGATTTCTCATCTAATCTTTTAAAACTAGGACCAGGAATAGCAACATTTCTTACTCTTCCATCTACTTCAGTTTAGCGACTCCTTTGAAATTTTTTTTCTTTAACCAAATTATATCCTCAAGCATTCTCTAAAAACAGTGAGAGTCTGTATCTCCCATTCTGTCTACATATATGTACTAAAAGAAACTGTAACGAATGATGAGATGTTGGAGGATTGGATTAGAACTGTAAATGCATTCACTTTCTCCATTACCTCTCTGCAAGGACTTCCAAAGGACTAGCTCCGAGCGACCAACTTCGTACCATCCAAGCAGAGTCCATTGCAGCCAAAAATCCCCTGGCTATTCCAGTTCCCATTGGCCAAAATGGCTGATATTATANAAACAAAAAAAAAAAAAAAAAAGCAGAGAAAGGAAAAGCATCACTTAGGGAAAATCTTAAAGAAGTATCAAGTACATATTCAGGCAGTAATCTGCTGGGAAATTATAACTCAGTAATTAGCTTCAAGCTCCACTCCCACTGGGCTAGAGAAAACCAGATGTACGGTGAACAGCTCACGAGCTCTCCCAAAGCCAATATCCCTCTATTTCCAACAGTAATTCATAGCCTGGGGTGCCTTAACAGCTTCTCTTCAAGACAGTACTTTTTTAACCAACTACAAAATGCTAACTACTAGCAGGCCTACAGTAGGTTCTGTAGAGAGTCAACAAGAAGCAGATGGAACAGACAGAACTTCAGAAAAAGCTCTGCACACATTTTCTTAAGCGCGATCATTACCATGCTAAAAATTCTGTTTTCTCAACACTCCCACCCTTCCTTCAAACCTCCCACTTTATTCTGTAACAAACAGCAGCTTTCCTTAGAGCGCCTCTCTGGCAGGCAGCACGTATTTCAGCACTGGGTGCAAAGGTTTGTGCTCATTCAGAGCTTACACCCGAGCAGCTGAACACAAACCTCCAGGAGGCTGTCCCCGACCAGCGCCACGAGGAGCTGGTGGCCGTTCTGCTCGCGCACCAGCGCCGCGTTCTCGGACGCGTACATGCACGTGAAGTCAAACATGGCCACGTCGGGCTGCCCGTAGTGGTTGATGGCAAAGTCCAGTGATGGCAGCTGCTGGTTAGTGGAGAAATCTGCTGCTTCCCTGGCGTAGTTCAGCAAAGCCTCCTGGTCCACGTTCTCTCGGGAGAGCAAGACCTCTGTGTCAGCATGGTCCTGCCAAAACCAGCAAAATTCAAGTGCCGTGGTCAAACCCACAGGTTTATCTTAAGATTGGTATATATGGAAGTTGGCATTAAAATTCTGACAAATCCACTCATACAAATTTGCCTGCTAACTTCTGTCATTCCTATCTGTGTTAATGCTTCCAGGAGAAAATCTATAGGTCTTTTATTGCAAACAGTAATCAGTCCTGCTTGCATTTCTGACTGTGAAAGGGCTAAGAAACTTCTGAGTATTTTTCATTCCCATAAAATAAGGGAAGCTCAACTAAGCCATCAAATGTTCCTTCAGTATATTTTACCTTAGCATGAACAAAACTCCCAAATCTACAAAAGGAAACAAATTTGAAAAGAATAGGTTTTATAACACTCATTTAAAATACTTCAGAAGGGCATTAACTGCCTTTTAGAACACAATTACATTCATGTTCTAAAATAACAACTGTAGAAAAACATTATGCGATGGAGGAAAGGCACATTTTCCTACTTTCACCTTACCAAAAGTAAATTATCACCACAATTTTAGCTTACAGAGAATACAGGAGAAGTTAATACCCACATGCCGTATCACTCCTTTATCCAGCAAGCTCTGCTTTTTGGCAGTCATGACAAAGTAGTGTGTATCATCTTTGTAGTAGACAATGTTCTCCAAGTCAATGCCTTGTGACAGAACAAAAGACATGGTAGTGAAGGAACAAGTTAGGAGTTATGTGCAACAAAAGTTCTACCAGAAGAAAGTAAATTGAAACTGCACAGTTAGAAAAAGAGAGAATGCCAAGCAGCTTTCTACCATGTTCTGGATGACTTTAAAATCTGAACTATCAACAAAACCACAGCACATTTCACCTGCATAAAGCTACCTCTCTTAAAAATCCATTTATCATCACTCTAAGGTTTGCATTCAGATGTGGAGTGCAAAAACCAGAACTCTGGATTCACGACCTCTTCCCATTTAGGGCTCTGATTTCCTGAAAACCATAAGTTCTCCACTTCTGAATCAAAATGACACAGATCTGCTTTGTACAGCAGAACAGCTGCAAAAATAGGGAAGTCATATTTCAGAGGCAGCAATGACTGACTGCCTTGATCAAGATCCTTGTTTCTTGATTAAACACACAAATCTGAGCTGCAAAATTGTAATTATAAAGACAATTAGTTTATATTTCACTGGAAATCTGTCAAGTGCTGGTAAACCTGTGGCATCTCGGAGATCCTGGAAGAACTTCTGGTTGAAGATGAAGGCCACACCGCTGATCTCTTCTACTTTGGCTTCAGCTGTGGTGTTGCGATTGATGAAGTTTGCTGTGATAGCAATTGCAAGTTTACCACGGAATTCTTTTCGGCGAAACCCTACAGGAAGGATAAAGTTGCAATGCTGAAAAGCAAACACACCTTCAGAGAAGGCTCAGTGTGCCCCAGACAGGTGCACTCGCAAAGTAAAGGGAGAGAAGGGAATTGATGAGTTATAAACTCCTTCACAGAGGAAAGAACAATTGCTTCATCAGAAGTGTTGCTTAGGGAAAAAGCTCCCCACCACCACCACCCCTCTCTCATCTCTGTTCCTAAAGCTGCAATTTCCATTAAAAAAAAAAGGATTCTGCTACATTCTGCTACACAGAATAATACTCAACACCTCAGTTCCTACACCCAAAGGTAGGAGTGACAACACTACTGAACTAAAGAAAAAATGTAGGAAAAATTATCCAGATCAAAATCCCTTATGTCTTTATTAGTTTAGAGGAAGAAAACAAAAACCACCTACGTCTCTGCTATAAATGGATTTTTACATGGACTTTTAATCTCCCCATCACTTGTCAAGTGTCTTTCCAGATGTTGATTGGCATGTTAAAGGCCACTTTTGTTCTAACAAATTTAAGAATAAGTTCTGTTTGGAGGTGAATTATGAGCCATTACCTTCTAAGGTGTTTCTCCTGCCATCCCCTCCAATGATTACTTCAAACTCATACTCAGACACTGGATGGGTTTTGGGATGGACCAATGCACGCCAACCTATTCCTGTAGATAAACTCCAAGTTAATGACAATATAAATGACAATAATAATAGAAAAAAAAAATAAACCTTACTATCAATAAATCCTTCAACACAGGATCAGTCAAGAAACCCTGCAGGACAGCTACATTGATGACAGGGCTATTCCTGAACTGTGCAGCAACTCCACATGAATCAGAGGCAGACACAGCTCTGCTAAAACTCCCCTAATTCCTTTCAGGGCCCCTAAAAACTTCTCTACTTCCTATACAACTAATAAAAGGCCAAAAAACAAGTAAGCTACATCTCCTGTGGAGATCAGAGAACAGGTTTCACAGCCCTACCAAAAGCATAACAAGGATCATTCACCAATATAAATATGCTCAGTGAATGCAAAGAAAGGAGTTGTTTCAAAATATTATGTAATAGGCTTAAGTATTTTACAAGCAATTACAATTTACCATGTCTTGGTCTATTTCTGTGTAGTCCTTCTGGTGACTTTGTTTCACACAGTAACTAATTTGGATTTGTCACTAGAAAAAACAAATCCTACTGAAAATCCAAGCAAAAATGGATTAATAACTATTCTTATTAATGGAGCACGAGGAAAGGACTTAACATCATAAGCAGAGTTAAGGAGTGCATCCTGTGTATCCTACCACAACTTCCCCCTTCTCTACTGCCCATTTCAGTGCTACTTGCTTTCATTCTCCTGGTCCTCTGGAGGGTAAACGAGTCCCCGAAATTCCACATTGACATGGATCTCTATTCCCAAGATCAAGGCAACCTTCAAAAGGATCAGCTGGAGCTGACGGATANAAAAAAAAAAAAAAAAAAGCAGATTATAAAGAAATAGAAGGAAAAGAAAAGAGCTGAAAACCCAACCCTTTTCAAAGCATAGAAAGTCATTTTTTGGTATTTCAGTCCCCTAATCAGCAACAAGGGTAACAACCAGGACATGAGCTGCAGGAGAGGGAGGGAAGACAGCACAGGCAGGACTGCACTTGCCACAGATGGCAAAGAGCCACTGGATCAGCCTGGCTGTAATACTGACCTGCACCTGCATCCCAACACCTCTCAGTTAGTGAGAGCATAGAAAGCTCCTCACCACCTCTTTCCTCTTCAGGTAACTTTGGCAATGAGAATGAAAATTACAGTGTGCAAACTCAATTAATTTGAAGGAAAACACCTTACTGTCATATTTCCGATACCGAAATGAAAAAATCCTTCACCTAAACACTAAATTTTAGCTGTGCTGATACACAAAAAAAGACAAAATGCATAAATACTGGAAGAATAAAAATGAAAATAAATTAGAAGGAAAAAGCAATCTGCAAGGCTGAAGTTACAAAGGAATTTTCCAATGTTACCATTTGTTGCCAAATTTAAAAAAAAAATAACATAGACTGGTGGGCAACGTACATGGCTGTGCCATGTACAGTCAATTTTGGGGAAGAAAAAATAAAAGAAAAATAACTCCTGTTTCACCAAAGCATTCAACTTTCAAAGAGGACTGATTTAACAGAATATAAAAATCATCAAGATTATTCTCAATTTTAAGACATCAACATCTATTTAATCAAAATAGATCTTCATCACTCTTCTGAAAATTAACAAAGCCAAAACTGTTCCTCCTTTCTCCAGACTGAAATTCACAGGAACGTTCAAAAGCTCGCACTAATTTTTCTTTACAAGTTGCTCTAGAGAAACAGAATAATGTGGCAGCTGCAGGAATGTATCAGCAATAAACAGGAAAATTACCCATTTAAAAAAAAAAAAAAAAGTTTGAGCTTTAAGTGTACTTTTCAGTGTAGGAAGAAGCTATGCCTTAGGAATAGCATCTAAGAGATGATAAACAAACACTGCATGTTTTAATCTCATGACTAGCCCAGAATGCACGATGCAAAAGTAATGCTGAATTGTACCATAAAAACTTGAGAGCAGGGACTGGTGTAGGCTGAATTTTCATTCTCACCTTCTTCCCCCCAGGAAGAAGCAGTGCTGCTGTGTCCAGCCCTGGCTGTACTTACTGATATGGTCTATGGATCCTGCACAGAATTTGCCGTAGAACTTTTTGGCGCCGAGGCCCCTCAGGTCGTGGATGGTGAAGGGCCACAGGTGCAGCACGTTATTGCGGGAGAAGGCATCCCTCTTCTCTATGACCACCACCTTGGCTCCCAGGAACGACAGGTCGATGGCTGTGCGAAGGCCACAGGGTCCAGCCCCAATTATCAGACACTGCAAAACAACCGGCACTGAGTAACTGGACAGTCCTTGGAGGAAATGGATATTTCTGCAGCAGCTTCCGAGCGTCCCGCGGCACTTAGGAAGAAGTGCTCTTTGTTTGAAACATAAGCTGAAATTTCAGATCAGTCTTTCTATTTCTACCTGCCAACTTCTGCCATTGATAAGCAGAAATCACGACCTGAAAATTAAGTATATTGCAGAGCAGTGAAAAGACTCAGGAAGCAGGCAAGTAAAACTGTGTGCTTGCAACCCTTGCTCTAGGAAGAGCTGCCAATTCATACTCTCCAAGCTACATAAGTACCTGGAGAACAGCAAAACTTCTGAAGGCTTCTCCCTCCCACGTTCCATTTTTTTTTCTTAAATAAAACAAAACAAAAAATCAAAACAACTCCCAAAAAACAAAACCAAAACCAGTGACAAGTTTTCCTCTCATCTTCTAAATCCTGAGCTGGCCTTTCTTAAGAATATCTTCAGTAGCATTGCAACAGCTACAGCAGACAAACACAAGACACTAATGTTTTTATAAACACCATCATTTAGAGTAACAGAGTAGAGCAACACAGAGTAGCCAAGTCAGAGCACAATAATTTATGCCTTTGGTGGTGCTTTGGTGCTTCTACTACTGCAGCAAAGGAGACTTCAGGGAAGTAAACATCACGTAAACAGAAACTTTAGGCGACCAGACAAATCTTTTCTCCTACTCAACCTCTGTCATATGAATGACCTTTCACCTTCTCTTATCTTTTTCCACTCTACTCACAAACACCATCAGATGCTAATAAACAATTGTAAAATATGTGCGTGTCTAGCGTTGAAGTACCTTCTCAGAACAGAATGATGCAGCAAAATACTTTCAGATTAAAAACCCAAGATAGTCAGGAGACACCTCTTAGCCACAGAAACCGAGGTCCACAGAGAAAGTGTTGGTATGTGCAGTCACATAAACACAGTACACAGTCCATTTCTTCATCATTATTGTACTTTGATTTCTACCAAGTAAACCAGAGACCTTGTTACAGAGGTGGCTGCTGCTGCTGCCAACGTGATTCTTTTCCAGAACCTTATGGCTGCACAAGAAAGCTCTTTGAGAAATTCTTAATTATGCCAAAATTTAACTATGAGCCAGTGTTCTGATAAACAACCAATTCCAAAAAGCAAAACTTTGTGTTCAGTGGTCATCCCCATCTGACAATCTTTACAGGCTGCCACATTCTCACCACTTATTCATTGGGGTATAAACTCTGCAAGCACCATGAAACTGCAGATGTAAAGCCTGAATGATGGAGAACCAGTTACAGCAGTGATGACATAGCTATTGACATGCAAATTCCACGTAGGACTACCGAATAAGATAAGAAGTCACATAATCTGAGGGCAGAGATCCAAGTCTAGAAGAAAGGGAAGGGAATAATAACACCACTGCTTCTTTAGTGGCTTCAGGAACCTGAAAGAATTTGGGACAAAAGGCACACGCAACCTCTGAGTTAATAAATACCTAAATAAAATTGTATATTGAACAGGTGTCTATCATGTAATTTGATATAAGGGATCCTCAGTTAGGATCTACTATATTCTTTCAATTTTCATATTGCTTTCTTTGTAGGTAAGTGTAATTCCCAAACACCACCTCATCTTTCTTTTTTAAAACTTTTCAGAAAATTAGATCAGCATATCATACTTATTCAAGTAATAATTTTGCTGGCTGACAACTACAATCTTCAAAGAGCCTGGATTTCAGTAAGCAACAAGAAGACACTGAATTGGGTGATTTTCATTCTTTGACAAATTTCCACATATAAAATATTTATGATGGAGTACACAACAGCAAAGGAATTGTACTAAAATCAGACTATTCAAACTCAGGTTTCATGAAATTATAAGCTAGCTGCCTGCAACTTTGTCACAGGAACTTAAAAGGTTTTCTTCCTCTCTATCTTTCCTCCCTGCTCTCATAGTAGGATGTGGTTAAAAGCACTTAGGTTATGATTAAGATTCTAGATATTCTGAATGTATAATACTTAGGCAAGTAATTTATGGTCAAAGTTGCATTTTTTTAATCCCATCGCAAAAACATTAAATTATGTTGTAATAAAACACAAATTCTAAGCAACATTAAATTATGTTGTTATAAAACATAAATTCTAAGCACAATTAAAACCAGAAAATATTATTTTCCACATCCAATGTTTCTTCCAGTGTCAAATGTCTCATAAAAACCCACCTTCTGGTACTCTCAGTCAGCGGTAACTCCATGACATGCCAAGTACAGCCAAATAAAGGCAGCTACTGTTATTCCTTGTTCCCTTTTCCCTCAGTGACTCCAAGCAATTGCAGCAACTCCCTGCACTGAAGCTGTCTCACCCCTCAAAAACACTTCTTGCTCAAGATCTTTCAGACAGATTATATCAAGTTTGCAGTAACAATGCCATGGTAATGGAACATCAAATGCAAACTGAAATGCTGTATTCTCTGTATAACCAATGGAGAGAAGGCACCACTTGTAACTATTTACATTTGAACAACTCATCACGTCCAAGACGCTTTCATGAACTCTGATTATCTGAATTCTGGTTAGCCTGGATGCTGGCCATGTGCACAAACTGCCCAGCTCCAGGCACAGCACCTCATCCCTGAACAATTTTTAAATGGACAATTAAGAGCTATCCTACAAAGTATGAAAACTTCAGAACTGGTTTATGTTCAAGTGTACAGAAGCCAGGCTTCCTAAAGAAATTACTGACTTCTGTTCTGACATGGATAAACCCCTAATCTTTATTTTAAATTCTATCATCTCCACATGCCCACTTAAATTTCTATGCCTTTTAATCAGCAGTTTGCAAATTACATTAAACATTAGGAATATAAAGCCAAGTGAGTTAGGAAACATCAAATCACACATGACTCAATTTTCAAAAGGCCTCTGCTTTAAACAGTTATGATTACCTCTTAGGAGTAAAGTAAATTTAAACATTTAGTGGCAGACACCGTTTGGATAGGAAACAAGAAATTAATAGAAACATATATGAAAAGATAAGAGAAATACATGGTGAAATTTGGTTTAAAAAATATGTCCACTGCAGTCGTTGCTGAGGCCCATCACCGTGGTCCTCCACGCCAACATCAGCAAGTTCTGAGGTTTTTCTCTCATCATTCCATGAGGGACAGTCCCACATGACCTCATAAGCCTTTCTGTTTATCTCACCACCACCCCACCACATGCCACTTCTACAACCACTCTCTTGAGCCCAGTTCTCCAATTCCATTCTCACTCTCTATAACTTGGCTTTGGTGTATGAAATAGGTTAAGCTTTTGGAGGATACAAAATCCCTAGCAACCTCTTCAGTCAAACATCACTCCGAGGATGCTTTACTCCTTTTATCCACTTTATAACTGTACTTGAAGAGAGGTTTTAAAGACACTTGGTTACATGTTTTTACTCAAAGCACACCCTTTTCTGATGACTTTTGAGCCTCATTACTCCTCTGGGTCTCCAGTTATTCTTTCAGAGCACCATCTGAAGGACTCTCATTCCTCTCACTGCCAGCTTCCCAGGGGGTTTCACCCATGATCTCGTGTGATCTTCCTCTATAAACTGTCTTTGCACCTCCTCATCAGAGACACTGGTTTAATCAGCTTTGTCAGAGCTGTCAATTCACAAAACCTCCAGCTCAAGAGTTGGCTACTTTTTGGCCAAGCTAAAATCTCTACCTTTCTGACATTTCCTTGTGGCTGCCTTGCTGTTAATTCAAGCCCAATACAACCAAATGGAGCTCTAATGATCTTCTAAACTCAGCTCACCATTTCCCATCGATATAAATGTCACACTCGATTTTCTGAAAGCCTTTCATAGCTGGATGTCACCCTCCACTCACATCTGGTTTTCTGTATGCTCTCACAATCAAGCACTATCCACCTATCTGCCCATTAAATCCCTTCTTAAACGTCTCATCTCTATTATTGAACCAACCTTTTCCACAGTGTTAACAAATACAGTCAGAGCCTAGATGCAAAAATCATTCTTACAGTCTATTACTCAAATAAGTTAAAAATCTCTACATCTTGCTCCTTCTATCTCTTTGTCATAAAAACATAAACCACCCATCTTCATTTCACAGACTTAAACACCTTAGTTCAGCTCAACCCATTATGTTTCAAAGTAAGAGCAATTCCTGAATCTAGTGAACACACAGAGCGATCAATTTTGCAGAAAATTTAGAATTTTTCTCCATGATGCTCGTAGAGCTTGGAAGATTTATTCCTAAGCATACAAAACCTATTACATTTATTTTCTGGTAAATCCTTCCTTTCTTATGTTGCCTGACAAATGTAAACTTTAACAGTGGTTGGATTTTTGGGGTGTTGCAGTTACTGCCCACTGTGACTACCAACAATGCCCAGCTGTTTGATTTTCAGAGTTTACCAAATGTTACTACAGTAATTCATTATAAATGCCTCCATCCTTATGAAAACAGCCACTGGAAAGTGAAACAAGATAAACAATTAAGAAAATTATATAACTTTCTCATATCCAGTTGGGGGAAAATATAAGTCCATAGATCTGAAATGACATTCTCTAAATAAGATATATTCTCCCTCAATTCCATACTGAAGAATTAGTCATTAATTCTTCCAATTAAAGTACTTCCTTCTCTCAAAAGGTGACTATTCAAGAGAAAGAGCAGCATCTATTGTCCTCAGGGAAGGAGGACAGAATCCTGTTCTAATTTTATCCTATTCTAATTTTATCCTATTCTGCACTATTTGTCTATTTTGAAAAAAAACCAGAGTGCTTGATTATTTACAAAACCAACCTATTCTATTCACATTTCAATAAATGCTATAAAGGACTGCTTTCAAACCGCACTGTCCAAGGGGAGCAGCACATAAATGCCAACTCACAATAATTCAGGTTAAAAAAAAAAAGTGAAATGCTCTGTGTGTGTGTGTGTAAAAGCAGGAACTCCTGCAGTAAATACCACACATACCAACCTTTTAAAAAGAATTGGTATGAGTTTCCACAGCATTTTTTTTCCTTTGAACCTAGAATAAAATTGATCACTTTCTAAATAATGGGAAACAGTCTGTTTTGCCAAATTGGCAGAAAAGTTCAGTTTTCTTGAGAGAGTAATGAGAATTTTCAAATTGCAACTGGAAATTTCCAAACATGCATATTTTGTATCCTAGACTCCCAACAGCACACATTCCTGTTACTGTCAAAATCCAAAAAGGAGTCAGCCAAGATTAAAGGTTTACCAATTAAGATTTTCCAAGCCATCTCTCTATAGGACCAATGCCACAAAAACTTACAATGTAAGAACTTGCTGGCTGCTCCTCCTGACTAAAATACAAACATTCAGGTGGGCAGTCACATCTGGTTGTGACAAAAGGAATTTCTGATTGCTGATCAAATGCTAAAATTGTGAGAACATTCCTGAAACTTCCCTGGGCTTACAGTGACACAAGGCAATATTTTTCTACATCCACACCCTTTTACTGTGTATTCCAGAGGGATTGGGTAATAGCTGCCTGGACTATGGTGAGTGAACCTCTTACCTTCGTGTTGGCGCATGCTTTCCCCTTCTTGTAGTCCTTATGGCTGCCTCTTTTATCCAATTTGGCCCACAAGGCTTTGGCTTTCCAGTAATTGAGCTTGGACTTGAGTTTGTGATAAAAGGACCGATAGTCCTTGGGCTTTAGTTCTAGGTAGTCACAGAGCTCCTGGAAAGCCTTGAGAGTCCCCTTGCAGGTGGAAGCCTGGACAAATCTGTCGAAGAGAACGTGAGCCTGGTTCACCTTCTCGTTTTTACTTTCCTCCATGCTTCACACGTGGCAGCTGCCCAGGGGGGCAGCTGTGCTCTTCCAGTCTGCCAGATTTCCCGATGTTGTTCCGCTGAGCCACTTTCACCTCTGCCTTACAAGCATTATTAACCTATAAAATAAAAATAAGAAAGCGTAACTGAACTTGCTCTTTTTCATTCCAAAATTTTGTCTGTGCCTGCTGAACTGAAGCCCAGATTCCCAGTCAGTCCTCAGCTGATTGATATCCCAAGGATTTGTACCCAAGCTGACTGAAGAGGAGGCTTCCAGAGTTCACTGACCCTCACTGCAGACAGTGACACATCTCACATCTCTGTTAAATCACAAAATATTTTAACCTGAGCCAGTGCCTTGGAAGTTTTATCAAAACTCATTCTGCATGAAGAGCAGGGAAGTTACAAGTAAATAGGCAGATGTTACACGATGTCTGAAAGAGGGCAGAGGTTGTAAAACAGAAGAGGCAGACCTCAATGTTGCAGTTACTGTGTAACACCACAGCAACAGTTAGGGGCTGGTGTTAAAAACACTGCTGCCAAAAACCACTTCCAGAGTCGGTACTCCATCAGTAAAATAAGCTTTTGTGCCTTCATTCTAAAAAGACACGTGTCTTTGGGCATGATAAATAGAGATGAGAGAGGATGGCATAGCAGAACCTGATATAGAGTCCTTGTCAAGACTGGTTTCTGCAAAGTGATGCTCACTGTGATCTTAAAAATAAGTTAAACCTGCTAAGAGCAATCCATTTCTTAGAAAAATAAGTCAAGGCTGTAAAAAGGAAGCCTGTCTGTGTTGCATAAAGCAGTATAAACATTTCCCTTACTTAAAGCCTATACACATAATTCTGCCCATAAATGAGCAGCGTAAGAGTGAAACGTGGCTGGTGCACGAGCCTTTCTAAGATCCCATACTAATTCCGCTATTCTGTGGTTCTCAACTTCTTTTGATATGCAGGTCCACACAAAATTTTAGGTGGTAGCTGGCGTCTACTTTAATCTGCTGGAGCAGATCTGCTATCATGAGCTCTGCTGCTCGTTTCTGGGATGCCTCAGAAGCAGGCTGGAGACCTACAGAATTAATTGTTTGGATCATGATTAGAGATTTTGTTTAAAGCACAGGTATCTGCTCCTCCTCTCTCTCTCTCTTTTATATAGAATAAACCTTTTTCTTTCTTTTATACATAACACTAAGTACATACTCTAAATTACCCTGCTTCCTGAGAAAGAATAGCTCTGTTTGCCTTCAGATATGAAGGCAGCATGGAAACACATGCACAAACTATGGAAGTGAAAGCACTTCTGAGGTGCTTTTTGCCCTTTGTTTTTTTTGCAAAGGGTATTAAGGCTAAAAGGGAAATATGTGGACTTGGATAAAACTTTTTAGATTCTCACCAGCTCTTTTCCTGCTTCCAGCAGACAGGAAGCCAAGCCAAACATTACAGCTCATGTCTCTTCCCCTCCCATATGACAGCTCTCCAGTAGTTTATTTGGGCACTCCTGCTTTTCAGCCTAACATGGTATTTATTGTTTATGTTTAGAAACAGCAAAGGAGACCTGGAAACTTTTACATACAGCCACAAACTGGTAGTTTTTAAAAATAAAAGTTCCTACAGAAGTCAAAGCACAACAGTGGGTTATAGTGCAGAATGCAATTCTAAGTTTATTAGGACAGCCACCTTAGAGGACTCAGTACCCATGAAGCTGTTTTTCTAACTGGCTGATAGTGATGCCCATGTCCATACCAGTACCGCTCACTAAGCAAATTGAAACTGCTTTCCTTATTTTCCATCTTAATTTCACTGCTGTGAAGCTGGAAACATGCTCCATGCTTGCACCTCAGGGAAACCACTGCACTGCTACAGAGGCCTAAGTCACAGAACCCTAAAATGGTTTGGTTTAGAAGGGAGATCTTAAAGGTCACAAAGTTCCAACACCCCTGCCATAGGCAGGGACACCTCCCCCTAGACCAGGTTGCTCAAAGCTCCATCTAATTTGGTCTTGAGTACTTCCAGGGAAGGGGCACCCACAGCTTCTCTAGGCAATCTGTGCCAGTGTCTCAGTGTCCTCACAACAAAGAACTTCTTCTCAATATCCAATCTAAACCTGCCCTATAACAGTTTGAAGCATTCCCCCTTGTCCTATCATTCATGTCCTTGTTAAAAATCCCTCTCCACCTTTCTTCTGGCCCAACCAGGTACTGAAGGCCTGTGTCTCCTCTCTTGTTCTCAAGAAGAATATTATAATGCACTCCAACAAAACACCTCTAATGCTGAAGGAGTCATTTCAGTGTCTCTGTGTCATACAAACACAATAAAATACCTACAGTCTAAAGTCATTAATCAGCACAGCATTCCAAGCTGAATACTGTTATGTTCCCCCCACTTCTGGCACCCCCACTCTACCACCTAAACACTCACTTTACACCAGTGCTTTGGATGACTGAGACTTCTTCAGAAAAAGCAATACAAGTTATGTGACCTAAATTAAGCGGTGTCACAATTTAAGTCTGTTAGTCCACATTCCACTACTGATACACCCAGACGTAAGGACAGCATAGGGATCATTTCTTACTCTTGCTTCTCCCACAGCTTTTCACCAAGGAAGTGAAGCAGCATTGGTTTTGCACTACTCAAAGACCCCAAAGTTAAAACCCAACCTCTTTTTGTCACATTATATCACAGTACAAGCTGGCTTGTACTGGGCAATTAATTTGGCTATAAATAAGAAACCCAGCTGGCCCTGGGTTGAAAGGAAAACCAGCCCCTGGTTGAAAGGAAGGATCCTCAACCAATTCTGCTCCATCCTAAGCTGGAGACATCTCATGGGTCAGGGAGCTGGGTTGAGTCAAGGAACAGACCAATGACTGGGTTTTTCACACCCCTTTTATAAACAGGGGGTATTCATACAATAAACTTGCTCTTTTGCCACATAGACATCGGGGTGTGTGTTAGCCCTGGCTCTGACTGCCGACCCCACAAAACACGTGGATATTAAACAGAATATCCTTTCACTCTAGGAACTTACTCTCTGGGTCTGAGGTTTGCTGAGCCAGCAGCCAAACCTGCAGAAAGCAGGTCATTTGAGCCAGCACATTCCAAGGGGGACCTTAGCATGGCAGCTCTGCCCAAATCCTGTTTCACACAGCCTGGGAAATCAGTTATGCCCGTGGGTGAAACACTGAGGCTTCAGTCACCACATTAGGTCACTCCCTAGAACTCTGCATTCCTGATGTAAACACCCCGAACCCTTGGAACCCAAGAGCAACACGTCAGAGAACATGGAAATTACAGGAGGAAAGCAAGGGCAGGCAAGAATTATTTGCTACGTTTCCAGGGTACTTGTGTGCCTTGCTGGCTGTTCTGCAAGTCTGCAGTATCCTGCATGTTTTGTCTCGAGGCAGCTGATTGCTGACTCAGATGCTCTGTGAATTCCTTGGCTCCGGAGCTGGGCGAGATAGACAAAGCCCATGGAAAAACGCATGCAAGAACAGTGTGCACGTTGCTATTTACAATAATAGCAGGAGGTTGTCACTGACTCATGGCTCCAAGTACCCTCAGGATCTCCAGTACTCGCCCAGGACAAAAGAAACCGATGGAAAACATAGAGATGCAGGCAGTGAATAATTCCAGGTGGTGGTTCCTTCCCACAGCCACCACAGATGCAGGAATATGAATATTTTATCAAATGCGTACATGAGAAAGAAAGCCCAGTGCCCTACTTCTGCCAAAGGCAAGAGATAAGAGGAGATTTTGCAAATTCTACACATAATGAATTTGGTTGTACAAATTGAAGTTCTGCAGCAAGTGTTGCAAATGCAGGGCTTCTATATTTCAGGCAAATAAATCCCCATTATATGAGTCACCACCCCCTCTGCATTTCCATCCTAATTTTGTTCAAAGTGTTCATTCAAGTAATGACTTGATACGGGGAAAAAATAAAATATTACGGGAATGTATTTTTCAGCCATCTCTTTTTTCCCATCAGAAATTATTGAGTTAATTCCATCTACGTTCACAGCTTGTTCTATTTACCCTAAATCAGGAGTGAATAAAACATTTGCCAAAGTAACTGCCCAGCTGCACTTCAGAGTGCTGAGTTTCTCTGAGCACAATGTAAATGCTTTCTTACATTTGAGTTATTTCACAGCCAGGCCAACACTACAGATGCACCCTTGACAGACAAACCTCTGAGAAGTCAGGCATCAAGAAGAAGCAGTAATACCATATGGAATTTGAAAGCAAACTGGTCCATGATCATAAAACTATTCTCCTTCAACATTCCCTATGCCCTTGCCTCCCTTTCATGGCTCCTTCTGTAGCTTGTGCCTAAGCAAGGCTCAGTAACATGCTCTGCAAACTCCAAGATTATTGCAGTACCCAGGCAGCCAGGACACACTTGCAACTTGGCTAGCAAAAGCCTAAGCACAGATTACAGTTAAGCTTATGCTACAGACAGTGGGGACACCTATTTTTGTCTCTCTCCTCCACCCAGCATCCAGTTTTCTTGTAGGAAACCAATTACCTTTGAGACTCTTATTCTTCGTTGAATCTGGATGAAACTGTTCAAAAGTTATTAAGGATGAACTGAAAAACAGATGAACAAATGGCTCAATCCCATAAGCCTCCCTTCTTTAGGAAGCCAAACACAAAAAAATCTTTATTCCAACAAATGAAAAAGCTCTGCTTTAGTTTCTAAGATTTACATTCTTTTACTTCCAGCTAAAACTGAAAAAAATGGATTTTCTACAATATGTTCATGACTTTCTAAGTGATCACAGGTATCAAAAAGTGCAGCTTTAGGGCAGTGGTAAGACTGTGGAACAGATGGCAAAAAGAGGACAATTTTGACAAGAAAAGCTAAAGCCAAAACTGGCAACTATTTTAGCTCCATATTATGCAGACCAAGAAGGGAAAAGCAGGAGGACAAAGGCGTGGTTGCCATTGTTTGCAGCTTCCCTTTTACACCAGATGGAAAAGGGGCACGTCAGCACTGTCCACAGCACGTTTTAAAATGGGATTTAGATCTTCTTCTGTTCATAACATTCAAGACTCAAGCAAATAAGCTGTCAAAAAACTATGTTTTAGTACATCTATGAAACTTGATCTGGTGACTTCTGCCCACCACATGGGAGACAGTCTTCTGGGTCTCCACCTCTTTCCTGTCTAGTCTCTCTTCCAAGCTAGGCCAAAAGTGGGAGAAAGGGAAACCAAATATGAACTTGACTGCAAATACAAGAACCTCTTCTTAGCACACACATAAACAGTTCATAGAATGTTCACATCAAGAAAAACTCAACCCAATACTCACTTGAGAAGAAATGCTAATTATACACAAGAACATGGAAACATACAAATAGAGAAGCAGTTATAGAAAATATTTTGGTTTCCAAATTCACATTATGGTACAAAAGGAAAAATGTGTACATTGCTTATTACTAATAATTTCTCCACTACAAAACTACTGAAAGCATTTGACCTACAAAATACAACCTTTTCTCTATGAGAACTCAAAAAACATACTTTGCTGCTGTGTCATACACAACTCTTTGATCACACCACTCCCTACACTGAATGAACATTAACAAAGAAAGAGACCAAGAAACAGATCAATGCTTTTCTTTGGAAGAAAAAAAAAAGGAAATTATACCAAGGAAGAGGTATCTGCTCCCTCAAAGGATGATAAGGGAATAAGAGTAGGACACCTGGATAGGTGTCATTCTCACACCACCATGTAACAGAGCAACACAGTTAAATTCCCTTATCTGAAGTGCTTCGAAGCTGTTCCTGATGTTACATTTCAACATAGAAAGGCATCCTAAAGTTAGTTCCCACCCAGTTTTACAAGCTGGATTTCCCTAGAGCTCTGCAAACACTATCTAATAACGCTTGGAAAGTGCCTATTTAAAAAAAACAAAACAAAAGAAAGACTCCTAAAATTACCAGAATGATATTTTCATAAAACTTTATTTCTGTGACTTCAAAGGGGGACAAAACAAATTGGTTGCCTTAGCACAGCAAGATATATCAGCTTTTGACACCATACAGGACATGGACCCATTCACTTTTCCGAGCCAAAATGCTGTGTATGCCACAAGAAACAGCAGAAACACCAGCTTTGAGAAAAGCTTTACTGAACATTAGAGAACAAGAACACTGTTCTGTCCCAAGTAGAAATTCTGGGCAGAATGAAGAGTGGAGGCCACAAACACACTTTAACAGCCCCTGCAGCCCAGTGAGCCAAGTCCTCTGAGATCTCCAGATTCTGCTGGTGCACTGATCACCCCAAACCATTCCATGTACAGGGAGAAAACAAATAGAGCCTGTATTTGTATTTCGAAAAAAAAAAAAGTCATTAAAGAAATTCTCTAATGAAAATCACACGAACACATTTGCAAAAAATTTATGTAAGTGAAAGCTTGCACAAGTGAAAGTGAAATGCCAGAACCTAACACCAAAACACAGACTGCATTGATCACAGAAGTGATCACAAAGGAGAAAAGATAACAGGAACAAAGAAAAAGATAGAACCATAGGATCTGCAGCTGACAAGAGGATTAAAATTACCAATCTTTATTGAGCACATAAAATGGTTCAGAGATCCACACACTGGAAAGGTCTAGCACCCTCTGCAGCTTTGTCTGTATCTGCACTTGCCTCCACTTAATGTGCTTCAGCTCTCCCTCTCATTGCCTAATTAGCCAGGGAAGGGAACAAAGCGGTGAAGGGTCTGAGGCACAAGTCCTGTGAGGAGCACTTGAGGGAGCTGGGGTTGTTCAGCCTGGAGAAGAGGAAGCTCAGGAATGACCTTATCCCTCTCTACAACCTCCCAAAAGGAGGGTGTAGCCAGGTGGAGGTCAGCCTCTTCTCCCAAGGAAGAAGTGAGAGGACAGGAAGACAGTCTTAAGCTGTGCCAGGGGAGGTTCAGACTGGACATCAGGAGGAATTTCTTCAAAGAAAGGGTGGTCAGGCACTGGAACAGCCTTCCCAGGGAGCTGGTGGAGTGACTGTCCCTGGAGGTGGCACTGAGTACCATGGCCTGGTTGACACGGTGGTGTTGGGTTATAGGTTGGACTCTGGTGATCTCAGAGTCTTTTCCAACTTAATTGGTTCTGTAATTCCCCCTTATATAGATCAAAGATTACTTATCACCTAGAGATCCAAAGGAGGCTGAATTTACCAAAGCCCCCTTCATTTGCCTCAGTCATTAAGAGAAATATTTAGCACCTCAGAAGCAAGCTCAAAGACTGGCCATTTGTGCCAGCATTTACTTTAATCACAGCAGATAGATGCCTAGACTTTCAAGTCCAGGGCTCACACCCCTCCGTGGTTTGGCAAATCCAGACTCTCACAAAACATTCCAGTTACAGACAGTAAAAAATGAACATGGGAAAGCAAGTTTCATTTGTGCTGCTTCCAACTCTCAGCTGTAATGGCTGTGGAAAAGAGGCAGGCACTTCCTGAAAGGAAGTGGTGGATGACAAGGGAGCTAGAGAACAGGATTAGAAGATTCCTAATTTCACCATTTTTATACAATCAGCTAGGTATGGCATTACAAATGCCCTGCACTGAGCAGTTCAAACAGATTACAGATTATTTAGTAGCTGTATAACCATCTTCTGTGGAAGAAGATTGATTACAGAAAGCAGAGGAAGTTCAAAATCTTGGAATCTTCTTCCCTATACACATCTTGCAAGACTCTTTTGGGAGCCAAGAAATCTAAGTAAATAGACATTTGAATAAAAGAGCTGTAAAGATTTCTCCAACCCACAAACCACCATTTAGGGACTGCTGAACTTCAAAAGAAAAAAAAGAAAAACAAATCCCAAGCTTTATTCTAGGACAAGTTCAAGAAGGGTTGGGATCATGCTATAACCCATGGGTGCAACCTTAGCCTGTATAATTACCACATAAAAGATACATGCAGAATCAAAAAGAAAAAACCACCTAAAAAAATCAGCCCTTAAACCCAGACCTCCAGAACTGCCACCTCCTTCCCTTAACAAGAAAAGTCCAACCAGGAAGAACATCTCAAGACTCACCTGCAGATGAGGTCACTGGTGATTTGTCACTCTGCATCCCAGCTATTCCATGCTTCAATCTGTCCCCAGCCCATGGATGGCCAATAAGACCTAAGCTCCCCCAGGGCAGGCTGACCCTCAAGCTTTCACTGCTGCCAAAGAAAACCCCACAGTGTGTTTATAACCACTCATGGGTGTACCCTGCTCCTGTAACTCAAACCACTTCCCCAGCCTTCCTTCCTCCTTCCAAGTTATGCACAAAAATATGTGCTCTGCAGTCTGTCTACACACCTAAAATCAGAAATGGCAATGACAACAAACTCAATCTAGGTTAGATCAGGCTGTTTCTGAGCACCCCACAGGCTTCACAGCCATGTGCTGTCCTCCCACATCAGTGACTAGATTAGACCATAATATACAATTAAGCAATTTCATTTCATTCTGCAGAGGCGGAGAATTACACACCTCAGCGAGAGCACTACTGACTGAGCAGAGTCTGAACAGGGCACCAAGCAGGATTTGAAACAAACCAGGAGACTACTTTCCATCATGGCTTATCTTTTTGGTCAGATTCACTATGGAGTTACACCTCATTTTTACAGTAAAACTTATTTATTAGACTCTAAAGGCATGGGGCTTCGGATAACAGGAGAGATACTGAACATGTTCAATGGACACAATGTGAAATCCCAATTTGTCACACGAAGAAAACACACCCACACATTCATCCTATAACTTTTATTTCATAAATTAGATCATTTGGTTGAGGTCTATTACACACAAGCCACAAACCTCCTCTGTAACCTCTCCCAGGCTGCATTCCTGTAGAAATTACTTTAATTTCAGAGGGAAAGAAAGTCTTTATCCCATCCCTTCCTCAAAATACTCTTACTATGCTTACATTTTGGAGTTCCTGACACTATGTTAAACTTAGTTTAGTATCAACCCTCGATAAATTTACTCACGTAAATCTTTCCTCTTTCCAAGATAAGAATACCAACCCTTTGCACTCTGGCATGTTCCACAGTCCTCAGTAAGGATAATAATTTTAAAAAGAGAAGCAAAATCCAACCTTTAGTGACTAACCAACTGTGAGACCGTCAAATGACAGCTGATGAAATCTAGAAACTTAATGAAAGTTTGTCTCTATTACACAATCTGCTGTGTCTAATGCTTCCCCATCCTTCATTTTCCTCATAGGTACAAGGAAAGCTTTTACCAGGAGACAGGAATGTATTGTAAGCAAATAACCAGTTCAACATTTTGGCTAAATCTTGACAAACAGACAGAATAAAGAGTTTGCATTTTCTCATGCTACAAAATACACCAGAATCTTGAAAAGTAATCCAAACTGTAGGCAGAGAATGGCAAAACCAAATCCACAACATCGAACTTTCCGTTCAGCTCCGGATATCAGATAATACCCATTGCACATACTGTACGTGGGTTATAAATAGTAACCAGGCAGCACCTTCCCCACTTGGCTGGACATTTGACTCTCAGTAAACACTGAGCAGTTTCAATTGCCCAGATAGCAATTTCCCTGCAGCCGAGGAACCCGCAGCATGCCTCTCTCAGCAAAGACCATGCCAAGCTCCGTGCCTGGAGCGAACGAAAATCTGTTAGGCAATCACTTAGAGGAAGGAGGTGGAGGTGGTTCTGTGATTTACTCTCCTCTCCCTGAGGCTCTGGCAAGCAGCTCTGGAAGAAGATGGCAGTCATCACTTCCAGAGGCAGACATTACCAATCTCCTCAAATACAGCTGCACTGGTGGGGACATGAAAAGACTTGGTACGAATTAGTCAGAGATTAAATCCAACCTAAGTGTAAAGATGCCATCGGCAGAATTTATTCCTAGGAGCGAGGACACATCTCTCTTTGCCTTTTATCCTCAAGGACTGTTCTGTCTACCTTTTTAATTCCATCCTCCTTTGGATAAAGGCCATTCCTCTGCACGGATATCTGGGGGTCTGAGGCAGATACCTGGGAGGTTCAGCTGAGGTTATCTGGCAGAGAAAGCAGCCCGATGAGGGGGCATGGGCATTTCCTTTGCTTAATGCAGGTCTGAGAGCCCTCACCCAGGGAGCTATGAGCACTTTTTGTTCAACACATCTGTGTGCACTTCATTAACAGGCAAAGCCCACCATGCTCACAGACTGCATTGTGAAACAATGACTGCCCAGAATGGTTTGACAGGACTGAGGCACTGCTTTGCTCCTGTGCTGCTCACAGGCCAGGATCTGTCCTGTAGGGCAAGTCAGTATTTCCACTGGCAGATGATTCAGTTCTGGACCTTGGACTCAAACTGTGTAATTTCCATAATCTCTTATTCCATAACATCCTGTATTTGAGCACTAGCCAGAATGACCCTTTTCCAAAATGCTTTTAATGCAGCAAGAAGGAGCACAAGAGACTGCAGGTCACTTGTGACTATCTCAGTGACAATACCAACAGGCTGCTGCTGGTGTATCTGGAAAAAAAAATACTGAAATTAAGAAGCATTTTCCAGAATAGACTGGTAGCAGAGCACAGCTCTGTAAACTGGGAATGACCAAGAGTGGTGACAGCACCATAGCATGACAGTAGCTGCTTTCCTGGAAATCCATATGGTGCTCCTGGAGAGCATTAACTGCTCAGAACAACCTGGGGTCTTTAAGACTTGAAAACTGCCCTCTCTGTAGTTGTTCACTGGCAGTAAACAATTTAATATCTATATAATTACTATTAGTTTATGCTAACAGAAACAAATACTGCTATTAAAACGCTTCATTTTCTCCAATTTGAGGACTGAGAAATGTAAAGGGTTTGTTTCTTGTTACACTGGGAGCTACCAGTAAAATCCATGTCTACTCTCCACTCCCCTGTCATTTCCCATACATACACCCCAGAAATTATCATGGGTTTTTTCCATGGACCCGAAAGATCTGGCTAACTGTAGAGAAAAACTTCTTACTTCCTGAGGCAAACCAGAAAACTCTTCAGTATTTGGTTCTTGAAATACTTGGGAGTGACCACAAGCAATAAGCAATGTTTGCTTTTAACCTTTCATTTCTGCAACACTCCTGTTTATTTTCTAGGACAGAACAGACTATTCCACTTGGAAGAGCCCTACAGTCACCATCTGCCTGGCTGAACAAAAGTTCAAGTGTGTTTTTAAGGGCATTGCCATCATGAAAATTCATTTTCCTTCCCTGGCTGACACCAGTGGCTGGGCATACACATTTTGTGGTAACTTCTGCATTATGTTCTGTAACTATAGGGAATAACAGGGAAATGCTCATTTGAAGAGCAAAAAGCAGACAAAAGGATCTAATGCTGATAAAAATGGACAATTTCCTACCCTTATCACACTGTGCCCAGTGAGATTATTAATGCTTTATGTCTCATCCCTGTTATCAACTCAGACATTTCTTCCTGAGCCAGTTGTTTTTATGATCAATAGCTTTCTTTTAATTTCCAGGCCAAGTTTATACCTCTCTGTTCCTGTGATGATGCTGACCTATGCATTAGCTTTCCCTCCCTTCCCACATATATTTATAGACAATGCCACATCTCCCCTTGGCCTTCATTATGTTAAGGTCAAATCAAGCTCTCTTGGACTAAGATAGGCTTTCTTTTCCCTCTCCTGCCCATTCTGGGATTGCTTTAGCCCCTTCCACCTCTACAATCCACAACTAGCATACATTTTAATTTAACTCACTGATCACAGGAATCACTCTTTCTCCTTTCTTGGTTATTTCCAAGTGAAAGGCCATCAGTTCTAGTTCTTTCTACAGAATACCAATGTAAAGGTAGAGTTGGTCTCACAGGCAGAGACATACAGCCCTGACCCTTTAAGAGCAGGAACAGGAACCCTTCCCCCCCAAACTAATTTCCTCCCCTTTTAAACACAATTTGGTCTTTTTGTGAAAGAAACAAATATGGTATTTGGATGCAGCAATCTTTTCAGATGCAATACCAATGCCATGGGCCAGAAGACTGGTGGAGCCTCATGTGGAAGATTCCCACAGGCTGTGGTCAGCACCTGTGATCAGCCCTTCCAGTCTCCTCTACTTCCTGACCTATTTATATAAATATTAAAAAAATAGGGTAGAACACCTCCAGGAGTGGCAAAAAAAATGTGTTGGCTTTGTCCTGCAACTCAGTATTTGAAATCAGGGCAGTGGGGGTCTAGAGCACTCTCCAACAAGAAAAGCCCAAGGCAATTACTCAGTTTATTAAGAGAATACAGTTTCCTGAGACTGAAAAGAAACAAACCACATGCTAGGATTGGCCTCCAAACTAGTCCAGGGCTTTGATATTACTGTATAGATGTAGACATGACAATAGAAGCACAGCTGATGTGCCAAACCAGAATCACATGCTCCTTACCATGACTGCAAACATGCATGCAAAGCAAAACAGCTTCATTGAAAGTTCATTGAAGGCTGTGCAAAATTATCAGGTTCAAGGCCTTTGTCTGCATGAAGCTGAATTTCTGTGAAAGTAGCTGATACTGTAGCCATTTCTGTAACCCTCTGTCCTCTGACAAGAGTTGTGTGGGGTGGGAAGAAGCGTGAGGGAGGTGACCCTGTCATTTGAAACTCCGTTTCCTTGACAGGATGGAGGGAATTTTGCTTCTTCCTCTGTTATAAAGAATTACAGCCTTGAAAGCTGAAGGTGGCAAGAGACTTCCAGAATTTTGCCTGTGTGCATAGAGCTGCCAGAAACAGTGTTGATAACAGTGTTGTTTGGAAAGGTTGTTCATACAACTTCGAGAAAACTGTGCTTTTGGTAGAACAGCTTAGTAAAAGCTGCTGGTACGCTCCTGTGTGTTGTTTACTTTAGAAAATGAAATTTGAATGGTGTTTTCCCTCAATGGCAAAGCTATGCTATGCAAAGCAATACTTCAGGCAATTTATGCCACATCTGTGTCCTCACAGCTAATAAATGAATGTAAGATGACGACAAGCTATGCAGGTATAATCACTTCACCAAACTACATAAGAGAATTTAAGAGGTAAGTACTCTTCTAAGTGCTCCAAGCATATCTTATATGTTGCCCAGGAGTCCATTATCTCAAAAGAAGAAAAATTATTTTCTGTCTTTGAATTGCTTTTAGAAATATCTAAAATACCCCAAGAGTGTGGTTGATTCAGCTTTGCTCTAATCTGATCTTGAAGGAGCTTGGTTTTCCCTTTTCCACATATGCTATGGAACAGTAACTTCACTTTCATTAGTTCCCTGGCTAACTCCTTAGATCTGACAGTAATACAGCCATTAAGCAGATCAGCAGGGTCTCAAGTTTAACAGAAAGATCAGTATTTAGACATGTCTGACTTCAGTCCAAGGTTGCTGGCACATTTATAAACAGCCATAGATTGAGATGCAGCAGTATCTTAGAGAAACAGAACAAAGCAGCAAGTTTACAGTACCCAGCTGTAATGAAATGTGAAACTCTGCCCTTGACAAGCATAATACAGCATTGTTCACTGGACACAAGAGGTGCTCCTTTCTGTAGCTTGGACTCCTACCTAGTCCAGTGCTTCCATGTGTCCCTATGCCCATCACACTTGCTGGTTTTGGAGAAAAGAGCCTGCCACGCTATTGCATGAAGGGTCTAGAGCTCATCTCACTGTAGACTGGGGGGAGTAACCCCGAGGTTATTCAACACTGTGGTATCTCAGTAACTCGCAGGACACTCTGGAGAAAACATCTGTGGTACCCACACACCCTGTCCATGGACTCACCCAGCACTTACTGGATCTAAGCATTAGACTACAGACTCCACACTCCTCCACTCCAGAGGACAAGGCAGCTCACTTCTAGCACAGAGCTATTTATTAGTTACACCACACGCCAAATTAACACGAGCTTATGTAAGCAAATTCAGAGCAAGGTAACATCTAATGAAAATGGCCAACAAAAAAACAGGTACCTTGCTATTAAAGGCTGCTTTCCCTATAAGAATTTAAAGCCACCTAGGGAATGTGTGGGAGAAGCTGACAATACAGCAAAGCAACCTGCAGCAAGGCAGGTGTGGATGCAAAACACCTGCAAACAAACTCAATCCATTACTAAAGCTGAGTTTGACTTTCACTTAGAACTGAACATCACACACAATCTGTGCCCACAGATTTCAATCCTACCTCAGGTCAGCCTGACAAGTGTTGGGTGTGATGTCCACAGACACACAAATGACCACCTGAAGTGAACAAGAGCAGCTTCCAATCTCTGTAACTGGAATGGCCAGGCTGGGTGGCTCATTCTCTCAGCAGTCTTTTCTACAGACAGAGTGGAGCACAGAGAAGCTTCCAGCACACTCCTCTCCTGGCTTCCTTCACTGAACACAAGTAGTTACAACCCATTCATGGAAAAAAAGCCTTGTGCATGCAGGGAAAAACCAGGCTGTCCCAACTAGGCTACACTCAACAACTGGAGTCAGTACTAAGGTGACCCAGACAGGATTAAGCTGGAGGCCTGCCACACTATTAGCTTTCATCAGATCAGTATTTGACTGCAGAAAAAGACAGATCATTTCTCAGAGAAAGACATCCATATTTCCTTTTCTCTTCTTGGTTAAGAAACTTGATTTGGCTGTTGATTAGGGAACTACACCGATCCATATTGTTTAAAATTCTTGCTTGAGGAGTAGGTCAAACGAAGAAATTGTGAGTCACGGAATCACAGAATAATTAAGGTTGGAAAAGACCTCTGGAGATTGCCTAGGTTGATCCCACTGCTCAAAGCAGAGTCAGCTAAAACAGGTTATTCAGGACTGTGCCCACTCGGGTTTTGAGTATCTCCAAGGATGGAGTCACAAGGGATGCTTTAAGCCTAACATAATATCTCTTGCAACAGACAGACCTGCATATTTAACCTCCAGGCAGATTAATTTTTATGTAACCAGGCAATACAAAAGAGGATAGATACTCAAGGCCCAGCACACATCACCCTAAAAGGTAAAGTCAAGGGTGCCAAAAACAGCAAGTCACTTTTTCCCCTATATTCATGAAACTCCTAAAGTCCTCAGATTTCCTCCTTACCCTGAAACAAACTCAATTGTTTATTCCCAGGCCTAATGGAACATTAAACAAAAGAAAGCTTAACCCATGAAGACAACACATGAAGCTTCTCTGGCAGATAGTATTGGAGCTCTGAATCCCATTTTACATTCTACTCCCTAAACAAAGGCAACACCTAGTGCAAGGGTTTAACTAAACTGCCTCTTCTCTCCTTGGAAACAGTTCTTACTGGTCAAGTTCGGTGACATCTGAATTTGCAGTAAACAAGCACTGCCAGAACATTTTAAAAGAGAACCTCAAGAAGTGATTGAGTGTCATGTTGGTCCAGATGTTGACCCAGAACATGTGATTTTCTTACAAGCTGCAAGATGGAAGAAGTACCTAATGACATCAAAAAGGATATTCACACCTAACAACAAAAAAATTAGGATCAAAAAATCCATGCTATGTTTTCCAAAGGCAGAGTGCAATTCCTGGCAATGGGGCAGGAATAGGAATAGCTATGCAGCTGGCAACTGAACCACAAGGTTTTAAATAGATAGTTCAAAGCCAAAGATTACTCTTTTATCCTGCACTGGGGGTGTTACAAGGCTGTGAGGAAAGATAATGATGTACAGAGAAGAATCAAAAATGTATCACTTTAATTTTAAATTATCCACCTCTGCCATTACAAAACTACTTTTTGGATGACTTGCAGTATGTCAATATGATTTAAAACAGTAGCTGTTTGTAGAACCAAACATCCCTGGTTCAGTTTTGGTGTAATCAAGGAGCTTTAGCTCTTGCAGGGTTGCCGTTTTAATTTTGACACATAAAGAACATGCTCAATAAAATAAAGTTCACCTCAGGGATGAAAAGCTGTTTCTAGTCTCAGGTCATGGTGGCTACTTAGAAGTACCTGGGTAAAAAAGTGATTTTGCTAGGAAAGAAAAGGTCACTCATGGGGGAAAGACAGGTTAAGAAACCAGCAGAGCAGGCTGACCCTACAAAGAGCAGATTTTTAAAAAGTCTAGTTTAGTGGGAATCTACTACACACGTGCATGTGGGACTGGAGAACCTCCAGCAGGTCAGCCCTCTTACACCCAGGGTCCTTCTTTCCTCATCCCCTAATAGGAGGGTCTGGCGACAGGATTTGAGAAGATTACCAGGTCAAAGCTGGAAGTGCCTTCCCGCCAGCAGTCTAAAAGTGAAGTTAATCACCTCAGCACTTCTAAAGGGGCAAGGCCTAGGAAAGACTGAGTGAGACTGCTTTCAGCAACTGGCCTGAAACCAATCACGAGCCATATAAATACCACGTCTGATCCTGTGGGCAAACAAGTCCTGAGCAATGGTTACTTGAGGTAACGTGCTGGGTGATACAGAACATACTTCTTTACACTGTTCCACACAGAACATTTCAGCAAGTCTCACTGGAACACTGAAGTTCTCCACTCAAAGGTCTATACTAAAAAGAACTTTTGTTAAAAGAAAATAAGCAATAATTTGTGTGTGCTTATTTAGAAAACAACTACCTTGACTCAAATCCTCTGGCAAACAGGGAAAGCAGCACTAAGTTTTTTCCAGGGAAAAACTTCAGTCTAGACTTAGAAAAGGCTTTGTCTAGACATGGATACCACAAGCACTGAAAATGTGAAAACTTTTCTGGTGTCCTCAGTGCACAGGATCAGTGTCTCCCTTCTCCCAGCAGCCAGCCCAGGTAGGGGCCCAAGGCTAAATTCAGCTACCACATTACCATACCCTGTCATGGTGCAGACTTGCTTGGAAACTTAGGAATTTATGCTGCAACTTGGAAGAAAATATCCCAGCCAGCAACTTTCAGCCAGAACTTGAATGGAGTCTTTAGCCTAAAGAGGTCAGCTAGTGACTGTAGAAGTATTCACTCAGTTTCTTCTGCATTTCATACATGTATACTCATCCTTCCCTTCGCATAAAAAGGAAAGTCAGAGATTCTATTTTTAAAACAAGCTTGTTTTCATTTAAAGAGAGAAATATGCACATATGCAGTTTCAATATCAAGTATTCCAGATTTTATGGGAAGATTTTCTTTAGTGACCTGGCTCCTCAAGTAGTAAATCAAAAGCACATCCCAAGGAGACACATTAGGGTTCTGCAAATTATTGCTATAATCCTTCAAATTAAAATCTTCAAAGCCCATTTCAAATACAAACACCTGACTATGGCTTTAAGATTTTGGAAGGAATAGAAGTGTCTAATTTTAAAACATGCTACCTTACCATTGTTAAGTTTATATAAATTAATTATTTCAATGCATTCTTGAGCTTTCCAGTTCACTAGTTAAAGAAAGAAAAAGGAGTGTAGGTTTCTTTAGACTTAAAAGACCAAAAATTCATTTTTAAATTAAACTAATTTTAAATTAAAAACACTAAAAATTTATTCCATATCTTGATATCCCTAGTAATACTTTACAGATCATTATTACATGAAATTTTGAGATAAGGCAACCAAAATTGTTTTAATTCTTTTAAGGTTTGAATCTGCAACAAACAATGAGCAGGAAAAGCCACAGCTGGTGGTTTTCTTTTTATTCCCCCTTTGTTTTTAGATCCTTCTGTGAAGAGGAAACCCTTCTAGAAAGAAGAGCTATTCCCTACAGGACGACCTCTCCATTCCAAATTGCCAAGAACAGTGCAGGGAATAGTTTCTAGCATGGGGACAGACAAATCTTCCAAAAGCTTAAGGACGCTCTTCTCAGACTATTTTGGTCACCAATAATTGCACTGGAATGGCACTGGAGATTCCAAAGGGAAAGCTGTTATCCATCACCAGCAAGTCAGCTACACTCAACTCTGTAAATACATCTCAGAAGAATCAAGTGTTAGACTTCTCCTACATTTATAGTACTGCGAGAACAGAACAAGGAATACAGTCTATTTAGCTTTTATTTTTGTCTTGATATGTTTTCATTCTGAATTTCAAAATGGATTCCTGTCACTGAAGTGTACATTTCTTAAAACTGAGAGCTTTCAAATGCAATCTCAGTCAAAATTACCAAGAGAAAATTCAGTACCTATGTCCAAAGAAGAAGTGCTAACAAACATTTCCACCTTGAGAAAGGCCAAAGACAACAAGCTTGTTCATCAAAACCAGTTCCTGAATTTTACAACTTTCTCTTCCAGTCCTGTGGTTTTGCTGGGTTTATTAAATCATATCAGCTGGTATTATGAAGTACTTGATGATTATGCAGAAAGGAACAGCACTTTTGTGGTCGGAAATGTAGCCACACAACCTTCCTGTTAATGCATAATTGGAGGCTGTAACAGCAGATGCAACCAGGATCTCCATACATACGGATCCGTGCTTTGCTTAAATCAATTTATCTAGGACATCTATTTCATGTCACCACTGAAAGATATTTCTTTCCCTTCCCCCTGATTTTGGAAATGCTTGGAAAGTTGTATTTTTCAACTGAAGACTATGCTGGAAACTTCCCTGCCTAACCAAAGATGAGCAGCCTCTTCAGTCAGGTCAGAGATTTGACCTGACTCCCCACGTGGCACAACTATCACAAGAGAAATGGAAGAGGAAAACAAACACAAGGTTTGTGGTGAGATGAGATGGGATCCATCCCTTAGGCAATTGTGGGATCTTCAGCTGTTTCATGCAAATCATGAAGATATCCATATCTTTATACCTTAGGGTAGAGGCTGTAAGAAATATAAAAATCTCCCTTAGTTTTCAAAGTCAGTGAAAGTTGAAAAAAAAATTAAAAATCACCAAGGTCTTGGCAGAAGAAAATATTTATGTCAGTATTTTAAAAAAAATGCAGTTTCAGTCACCTCAGTATGACATATCTGGGAAAACAAGTTCCTTTTTTTTTGTTTGACTTCTTTTAAGTTGCATTACCACTAAGTTTAACTAGAAATTGCATGAGCAAAGCCAAGAAGCCAGCCTGCATAACAGCCAAAGAAAGAATAAAAATTATTTGTCTGGATCCATCATTAAATCTTCTAAGGACACACCTCTTTAAAAATGCCAACGTATTTCATCTTGTTTACCCCTTTAAGAAAGGCTCCAATTGCTCTTTTAACATCCCCATATTTAACTTCAGTTTTAAAAACCTGTAGATTTATCACTGCCTTTTTCTTGCACTCATAGTAGCTGTACACTCAGCAGAATTTTGCTCCAGGATCTTAATTGTAATTTTTAGGGCTACAGCTAACTAGCTTTCAAAAAAATTCTGGAGAAACATCAATTAGAGCAGACCAAAGGGTTGCCATAAGAAACTGTGACAAAGCAGCACAGAAAAGTTCATACCCACATCAGGGCTGTTGTGGAACAGAGTCCAACTCAATGTTTGCTCTATTATCAACTTGGCACACTCAGGGGAAGTTGTGGAAGTCTGTTGTTCAAGTAATTTAAAATTAGACTACTTAAAAATAACAGGAGGAATAAGTCTTAGCTGTCTAGATTATGTTTTCTATAATTTTGCAGGAAAATTATACAAATATCCACAGATTTATTTTTGTGCAAGGGTAATAAGCCCGTGGGATGTAAATTACCATAAGGTTTGATGCTTAAGGACAGAACACTTGAAGTGCAATATTCTTCCCACTCTCCATGAGTGTTCTCAGAGCTCTTGGTTGGATGTCTGACAAATATATTTGTCCCAATGAGCTCACAGGTCAGCACCTGAGACTTCTCAAGGGTGCCAAGACATTCCTCTCAAGCCCTCTTCCACACAGCTATGGAACAAGACAAAAGACAATCCTGATCCTCTTTCTTCTGGAATTCTGACACAGGGAACATAAAATATCTGTGCCAACTGATTGGCATGTTTCCTTGCACAGATTTCAGATGGAGAGGCAGAGATAAGCACAGGGGAAAAAAAAGGCAAGTACACAAACAAGACATAATTACAGCCTGTGTGTAGTGGCAAACAATACATTGGGTGTATTACAACTTGGAAAAGATCAACCTTTAGGCTCTGACATCTGCTCTATTTTTGGTGTGATCATCCAATTATCTAAGAATTCAGAGCAACACCCCACAAGCTTTCATACCTTATTTACACTAGAGAGTTTCTCTCAATGAAAGAAAAAGTTGTAAGCTACCAATACGGCTCTGAATCAAAAATATGGTCAAAACCCTAATTTCTATAAATTACTTTAATTCAGCTTGAAAACCTATCTGACTTACCATCTTCAGGTAGCAAGCTGCACAAAGAGCAGAGCTCCAGAGCATGCCTACTCTGCTGGACTATGCTTTGCTCAGGAGAATGCAAACCATGAAGTTCTGTCTTTCATGGGGTGAAGTTGTACCACAAAGCAGCTAAAGATATCACAATTATTATATGTTTGCAAGAAAGCAGTTAATTAGGCCCTGCCTAAGCAGGCAGAAAGCAACCACAGCTTAAACAACTACCATTTCTACAATGGTTTTTCATCTTTCTTTCCAGAGCCAAAATACATAGTTCTCCAGAATCTCTAAAAGGTTATGATCTCAACTAGATAACCCAGGTTAGATCTTACTGTTTGAAATCAGCAGGGATTTTCATGTGGCATCATTAAATCTGAGTTATACAGGTAACAAGTGCTCCCAAAGGTCCAGGAGGGAGACCTTTGAGAGAAAGAAGTTTAGTTGGAAACAATCCTACAGCCACAAAAGCACATACTGTCCTCACTATAAAATTTATTTACTCTTCAAAGCAGCGAGATGAAAGATTACTGAAAAACTGCTGGACAAGATAAAGCAACAATTAATCTCAATTAGTGCCATTCAGTTTGTGTTCAGTTTCAAGTCTTTAATCTCCACCTTTTATAGGACCCACTTTTTTGCCAGCTCGCCACCATTTTAAAGGAGAGCTACGACAGGCTCCACAAAACCTTCATTATGAGGAGGTTTAGTTGATTGCAACACAGAATCAGTCCACTTCCAAATAATTCCCAAATCCTCAGCTGAGGCTGCTGTCACTTACGTGGTGCAGCAAAGCAAGCTTCTCCTGCATTTTTGCTGCCTTACTTCAGTGCTCCTGTAGAACAAGAGCACATATCCTGCTGGCTGAACTGCCTTTCCATTGTGCACTCCAGGGAAATCGATGCATTTCAATTATGCACACTTACATCACCACCTCCCCCCTCCAGAAGGACGGACAGAGTTCAGCTCATCCATTAAACTGTGCTCTCCTTGGCAGCCAGGGAAAGAGGTGCAGGTGGAAAGCAGGAATCCCCTCTGTGTTTTCAAGGGTAAGGGTAAATCAGGTACAACAGTGGGCAGCTGGAATTGCAGTGAGGCACGAGACTGAGCTGAAATTCTTCAAGCACACATAGACACTTCAGCAAAAACTGAATACTCTCACTTTTGTGTCCCCATCACACGGGCACAGCGTGGTGGGCAGACAGAACCCTGGTGATGTGGCAGTTGGTTTCTCTTCTCTCCCTAAAGCAGATGATTTCATGTCAGAGTATACATCGATTTCAGTCAAAGAAAACATCCAGAACTATCAAACTTTTTTTAAAAGCATTTCTGACCACAATGTGGCAAGATGGGGCTAAAAAGGGAGAAGACAAAAAAGCAGTTTTGTTTGAGAGCTATTTTAAGTTCACATCTCCAGGCAGAAGAGCTTTTAGCATTGCTATGTTCAGTAAGAAGCTTCAGGGTCAGTTACTTTCATTTGTTGTTTCTTCTCTAAGGAATAACTAGGTTTGCATGAATAGCAGTGTCGAGCTTGGCTTAGACCATGCATGTGGGGGAAGGTGGAAAAAGACATGAGAGGGCTGGAAAAGACAACAAGAAAATTGCAGTGCAAAAACTGTTTACAAACGTTACACCACACTAAGACAATTTCCTCAGCTGCTCAGGCAAACCATTACTTTAAATCCCAAGCAAAGGCTACAGAGGTGGAAAAAAGCCTGGTACCATCTCATCCTTCACCCCAAGGGTAGGTGGAAGGGCAAGGATGTTCCATGTAAAGCTTCCAAGAGGACAATAGAGGATTTCTTTAGTTTTGCCTAGGAATTAAGCACTTGGCTGTGGACTCCAGTAAAAGAAAGTCAGACTCAATTTCACCACAGCAGAACAGCAGATCTCTGATGAACGATATACACAAGAACTAGATGGGACTCTGAAAAAGCCAAACTACAACCAAAAAAAGTGGTAATTTCCTACACAAAAAAAGGTGACAGAGTCAAAAGGAACTCAAGGACTGCCTATTCTGACCATGAAAGCACAGATTTGCTGGGGCCTGGCCTACACAGCAATGTTACCATCACGGGTTTCTATTTTTATCTGGACAGTTAAAATGTAGATGATGTAGTTAGAAGTTTCTCACCACTTTACTGACTAGTTTTTTTTAATTTGAAGTTCATGAAGGAGTGGATAAACAATCCATTTATCAGCTGCACAAGCACAAGTGCTCAATGCCTGTTACTCCCTGTATCCCTACTTCATTTCTTTAGATTATCATTGACACCTGTTTCTTTCTTTGACTCCAAGTTTATTTGCAAGTACCATTTATGGTTGTTTTTCAGAAACCCATGCCCTAAAAGCCTGACAGATTGCCAGCTCACTTCATTAAAAAACCTCCTGTGGCAACAGCTTTCTTCCACTGCTGACCAAGGCTGTGTTTGAAGAAGACCCCAAACTGAAGCACTTCACATGTCGACTATCGGTTTTGCCAAGTCAGTCTGTAACCCCTGAACACGGGGAATTCTTGACATGGAACTTCTTTAACTGTGGCATCTTTTATTCCCCTAGAAAAGCAGAAGAGCTAGTAAATATGCTTTTACAGTCATCTTTAAGCCTCTAGAAATGACTCTCCTTTGTCTTGACATGCCTTTCCTCCTCTTGAAAATTCAGAATTTTCTATTACTCTAGCACATTTTAGAATACATTCTTTAATCCCTTTGCTGATTGACAACTTCATTTAAGATTTTATCTTCACCCTCTTGGGATTACTTACATGGTCAAACTCTGCTCTTCAAATAGCTTGTAAAGTAAGGATTGAACAATAAGGGGTGGGAGAAATGAATTTAGCATCAGACAGAACAATTCTGGCTCCTAGGGTTGGGCAAGCCTTGGAAAAGACAAGACTTCTTGCCATCATACTGCAGATCACCTGCCAAATAGTAACAAAAACCCCCCACAAAGCAACAAAAAAACCCCCCAACAACTAAAAAGACCACAAAAAAAACCCCAACCACTTTCAGATCCAGTTACCACCCTGAAATGCAAAGGAACAGGCAACACCACAGAGCTGATAGCCTCCACCCTCACTACAGCAACAGAGCCTGCCAACCAGCTATTTATCAAGAATCCACAGCCACATGAGCTGAAAAACACTCCTCTCTTCAGACTCTTGACAACTGTCCCAGCTCAGGTTAATACCAAAACCCCAGTTTGGTACATGCAAACCCTGTGACAGGCTTCACTACACTGAGAATGTGACTAAAAAGGTGCTGCTTCAACACCTCGTCAGCTTAATACTTCTGCTAGGTCTAATATTAGATTATTGTAAGTCCATTAGGGGTAACTGCTTTCATTAGCCTTTAAATAGTTTTTCCATGGCAGTACCTCTGGATTCTCTCACAGTCTTCAAGCACTGGGGCACACTTTCCCTCACTGTTTTCTGAGGATGGCACAGGGGGAAATACTAAGGACAACCAATAAAAACAAAACCACAACCCCAAAATACAAAAGGTTCTGCCAGCATAGCACTGAAGAGCACAGAAGTGTCAGAGAGTTTGCACTCTGCTGCTCTCCTGGCTCAGGTTTTTGCCACAGTATCTGGTCACAGGCTGAGCTCTGCAAAGGCACGTGGGAAAGCCAGTCCCTTCCTTGGGAGCACCACGCTCAACAGGACCTGCATCCACAACAGGGCTCCCAGAGCTTGCCACAAAAGCTGCCTCTCCTGTGGATGCACCTCAGAGGCACAGAGATGGTTAGCCTTGGGTGCTATTAAGAGAGGAAGGTACAGTTACCTTCATTCTGCTCTATTAAAGCCCTTAGGATGAATCATGTTGCACCAGCACCTTTTTAACCATTCTGGTTAAAAAGAGGCCTCTCCAAGCAGTGCTCACACAGGGATCTGCTCCCTCCAAAGCCGCTGTGCTACAAACCTGGAGTTCCTCCTCTCCACAGCTGATGTGCTCCCAATCTTGACAGAACAAAACAAAATGAGGGAAACACACAAGCCTTTCAAGTCTAATTTCTGGAGCCATTTAGACACTGAGAACAAAACTGTTTGATCAGCAACAAGCAGACAGGAATGGCTCAGTCCCGGAAAGACTCTGGCACAAAGATTTTTCTCACTACTGCTGTTCAAGGACCTAAAGATAACTAACACCTGAGTATATCTCAATTTGTGGTACCTTACATGCCCTCTTGACCAATTCTTGACCCAGAAAATAAATGCCCTAAGGGGACAGAGAGGAAACAACATGAATATTTATGCTCTTTAAGAACAATAATATGTGTATTGAAATATGCAATATATAAACAGTTTACTAAGGGTTAGATTTTGAGTGTTCCATTGTCCAGCCAAAATTTTTGTTTTATAAACTATTACATGAATCAGTCTTTTAAAAAACCTGTCAGTCTCCTGCTGAAAACAAGCAAAGCATTAGTCCTTGAAATCTCACACAAGCAGTAATTATTTTTAGACTAAAGGATACCAAGTGAAGGTTATGAGGCGAGCAATGTCATTTGCAAATAAGCTCTCTGAAGCAGGAAACATCTGAATTTGGGCCTGTGGCTGTTCAAAACAAGTCATCTACCGTTTCTAGCCAAAGGCACATTTTACACACACAAAGGTGCTGGTTTCCAGAAACAAAACACAACTGACACCCTTGAGCACCTGTGATAGACACCAAGCCTCCAAAATATAAGACAATGACAGAAAACAGACCCCCCTTCCTACCCAATTTGAAGTTCAGAATTACTTGAACGCTTTGAAGAGAGAAAGGGAAAAGAGGCTGCATCCAAAGTAAGAGGAAGCAAAAGGAGGAATGGCTTCAACAACACCCAGGTACAGCCACGGTTTCGTCATGTAATGTGACCACTGAGATTCACATGAGCTCAAACACAGCCCTCAGCACAGACCAGTGGGGCAGCAGGAATAAAATGGTTACACTGGACATTCCTATTCCTCTCCCATCAAACAGACCACCAGGTGACCAGTGCCCTGCTTCCCATCACGACTGGTGCAAGTTAGGAGCAGTCAGAGTATGTAAGGATGATGAGTGGCCCTGCTGTGCTATGGACAATTTGAGATTCAAGGAATAAATATTGTTCTTTCCCAGCCTTCAAACTAGATTTCAGTAGAGGAAAAGAGACTGGCCTGCATACTCCACATTTTTGCATCAGCAAGGAAGAACAGGTTAGTACAAGAGCCTCTGGAAATATCCTGTCAGAAGCTTCCCTGTACAGGTCATATTTCTGGGCTTGTTCTCTTATCCTTGACAAAAGCTATTCCACATAGCTATGTTCATTTCACCAAAACAACTTTTTGGGAGTGTGGGGAAACCTATGAATACCAGAAGTACTTTTTATGGGTAGGTGGATTTCCACCATCACCACCCTCCCATGTATATTTATTCTGCAGATTATGAAACATGAGCCTTTGGGTACTTCAAATTCAAAAGCAGTTATTTTTTTATTCCAAGTTCCAGCCTTTTTTACTACTGTTACTGTTCCCCACATATACTCCTTACCCTGACTACTTAGAGGACTAAACACCAAATGCAGCAGCATTTCAAGACTCGAGATCTTGCCAGATCAGAGCTCTTCATGCTTTATCACACACTATATCTCTCACATAAGCTTTTACCCATGTCATAACTGGCTGCATTACTTTTTTAAACAATTGTTATTTAAGAAAAAAACACAATATTTGGTGGTGTGTCTTGAGACAGGCATAACATCTGCAGCTGTTGTTCATTTGAGACAAACCCAACTTCTTCTAGAGCTGAGGTCAGTACATGGGCACCATGAAACTCCTGAAAGGAGGAACTAAGCTGAAAGGGAACAGCTCTACCATATGACTTTAAGACACAGCTTCAGTCTCTTCCAATCAATCATGAGTATTTACATTTATGGCTCAGCATTTTCTTCAGTATGGTATGTCCACATCAGACAAGCTCTAGATTAAATACATTAGAACTGGAATCAAACTTTTAAGTCTTACATATACTCTCAAACAACCAAAAGAATAACTGATTTTAGCCTGTTATTCTCCATTCTAGAGCAGTCTGAAACCATGACCAAATTACTGAACCACAAAGTTAACACACTTGGCTAGAAAAGATTTTAATTTTTTTAATCAATTTATTCAACAAGAGAGTTGTCATGACTTACAAGTCTTTGTACCAGTTGTGGCTACCAAGCTCTGCAAGATGGAAAAAATGTTAAAGTAATACTGCTTGAAAAATCATAGAATCGTAGCATGGTTTGGGTTGGATGGGCCCCTAAAGATCTCCTAGTTCCAGCTCCTCATCATAGGCAGGGACACTTTCCACCAGACCAGGTTGCTCCAAATCCCATCCAACCTGGCCTTAAACACTTACAGAGATGGGGCAGCTTCTCTGGACAACCCCTGCCAGAGCCTCACTACACTCACAGTAAAGGTGTTTTTCTTACTACCTAGTTACACAGGAAAGGAAAATATCTACTCTCACTCCCCTCCATCAGCCTGAGCCCAACTCCAGTCAGGAAGGAAAGAACACCAGTGACCAGCAGACTTATCCAGGTTGTTCTCCTGGCCTATCTTTTCTGGTGATGTTATAAATAGCCTTCTTTGAACAGCACAGATTTCCTGCCCAGTTCTTCCTGGGGGCTGGAACTAGATGATCTTTAAGCTTGCTTCCAACCCACAACCATTCTGTGATTTTATGACTTTCCAAACATTTCCCTCAATTAAGAAACACCACAAGCATTCTGAAAGCACTCAGTGAACTCAGAGTTGCTCTCCTACACAATAACCTCACTATGCCCTGAACTTCAAAGAGTCCTCATGGGAATGCTCCTGAATCCAAAAGGAAGGCTTTACAGTAAGCATTAAACAAACATATGACTTGGGGTGCTTTTAAGAGGCTACTTCACTTGATAAAGTGATAGAAATATCACTGATAATCTAGAAGGATGAAGGCCCAGCTTATCTAAACAGCACAAGTGGCAGTATAATCTTCCCCATATTCCTACTGCTTTAAGACAAGAGGAGTTGAGGAAGGCAATAACTCCAACTGTCCCTGAACTTAAGCACAGAAAGATAATCTCCCTTCAGGGCCACAAACCAACTACTTAAATTCTTCAAAGAACTTTGAGCTAAAGAGCCAACCAGAGGAGCAACGTGACCAGAAGTTGCCTGGGCAATGGATAGACAAGGGATTTGCAAATTTGCTTCATTTTGTACTGAATCACTTTGGTAGTTTTATAGCAGGAAGGTTATAGAGTTCATAGCTAGCAGGCCAATTCCAGGGGACACTTCAACTTGCATCCTATAAATCTCCATCAAGATATTAGTATAACTGTGGATTACCAGGCTCTTAGACAAGACAATACCTTCACTTAACAGTTAGTGAATAGACTCTACTGCCAATATTTGAGACCCAACTGCTTGTGTTATGCACCTGCTAAATCCATTTGTGAAGTCTGAGCAACAGGGACCAACCTCAGAGGGAACCATCTCTAGGTTTACTGTGCAAGTGAACAGAAGCCAAGGCATAGTCTCTGAGCAAAGCTGTAAGAGTTTTGTCTTAACTCTCACACAAACAGAATTGTTCTTCAAAAGGAACTTTCAGTGTAGAGGTCTCTGTGTCTATCCCTCACCATCTTTCCTTTGAAAAGTCAACAACTTATTTCAACTAATGGAGACTTATCAGTAAAATATTTTGTTTCACATAAAGCCACAGCAAGTGAGGGTTGATGAAGCAAAGTCCAAGCCTTTGACCTGTGAAAGAATATTATCTTAAGATTTAAATGGGGACCATTAGCATCAGTGCTGGAAAAATTAAGGGAGACAGAATTTCAGCAGAGAAACAGAGGCAGGAGCAACATCTCTCTCTATCCTCAGCCCTGGAACCTCTGTGATCAGGTTTATTTTCCAATAAACTGATGTGTCCAGAGTCACAGGTTTTCAAGGATTCAAGCTTCTCATCATATGGTTGAATTTAACTTCAAGTTTATTCTTGAGTCTACCAATTTATTCCTTGAAAATGATAAATCATGAACAAAAAGAAAAAACAACCTAACACCAAACCCTTTATTTACCAAATTACCCTAATCACATTGGCAGAGCTACTAAATGACATAACAGATGGCTGCATGACACAAAGGCATCCAAACTTTAAAAGCTGGTACCTTGGTTTTATGGCACTTTACTCTTTAGTATTTCTATAATAACCTAAGTTTTTTAGTCAGTTCTTCAAAAATGCACATCTCTAACCATTTGTTTTGAGATAGGCCCTCTAAAGGTCGATTAGATTAGCTCTTTTCAGAAGACCTTGTAATGCACGTCTAAATCCCACTGAGCCTTACAACAGTTTGAATCCTGTTTTCCTCAAGCCCTCCAGGAAGCCCTACCAGAAGCATGCCATGCCACAAAAAGCCAGCTGCTCCTGCTGAGACTGTTCCTAAATTCTAGAAAGGCTTCCTCAGAGACTGGGAGCATAGCTAGGAGTGCAGAGCATTATATCCTCACATTTTAGGATGACACCAATATTCTTGATCAGTGTAAGGACAGCTTCCACTCATACAGGTATCTACACTGCCAGAAACATTCACAGTAGAATAGCAAAGTCATAAGCAAGGGCACTTGCCATAAATCCCAAACTAAAGAACGTCCTCAGCCAAGTTCTGCTGCCTCAGCCCATGCCATCAACCTTCCTTCCTCATTCCTATAGATGCCAGTGCAGACCTTCAAACAAGCAGTGTAAATTCACTTCACAGTTAAATGCTGCCCTCCTCAAGGGGAGGATACACAAGCACACATTCTGTGCTAACACAGCTCTCCCCAGCCAGTCTGCAGCACTTCAACACAGGGACACAAAGATCTGGCTCTTGGAGAGCACTATCAGTCCTGTAACAAAGTCCAGGGCAAGCTGACAGCAGCTGGTGATAGAGCCAAGCCCTCTCCTAGAAACACCAACTCCATGGTTATCTGCCTCACACAGCGCTTTGTGCTCCTCCAAACATGGAGCTCCACTGACAGGAGATGAAAAATGCTGAGAGAGCAAGAGGAAAAGTGGCTGGTTTGGTTTATGGGCTGTGGCCCAGAAAAGCAGATAGCCCTGGCACATGAGCTAACAGCACAAACACTGGAGCATTCCTCGGGAAGAGAATGGGAGAAAGTTTGTTACTTGTACAGTCAGTGAGACGCCGCATTTCTACATCTCACTACAAGCTACAAAAAGGAGCTGTGCCCTTCCCATTTAGAGGGAATTAAGTACCCAGAAGTTTTCTTTAGGATTTCCTTATTCCATCCTACCACATTCAAAGCAATGTTTTATTGCATGCTTCAGAGTTGTCTTCCATTTGTAGCAAACAAGTTTTATTTGGACAGGACTTATGTGCACATGGTTGCTGAAAGCAATACCTAAAACCAGTTTTTAAAGAAGAGACTAGAATAGGGCACCTGTGTCAGAACTGGGCTAGTGTCAGCAGGCCTGCCCTCAGCCAGAGTGCAGTAACCCCATCAAGCCAAATGTGACTGTTTGGTGCCTCTGCTTCTGTTTCTTAGGAGAAAAACAGCACTGCAATAAATTTAGTTTGTGAGATGAAGAACTCTCCTCAGCTGTCAAGTCTGAGTTCCATAGGCAGAAGTGTTCCTATAAACCAGACTGCAGGCATGCCCTAATACCTATTACACTGTTCAAATACAGTGTGTTCTCCTGTTCTAGTAAAGTTTATGTCTTTTCAGCACAAGAGAAAACCAGCCATGCAAACAGAAAATCTGAACATGACACACTGTCAAGCTGACAAAGATAACACTGAAAATCCCCTTGCTCTGTTAGCATAGCACACACTTGAGTAGAAACCTGTAAGCAGTAAAGCATTTTAAGGAAACAACAGTCAAGATAAGGGCATTTTTTCCATCTGCCAAAATGAATCTCCACTGCTTAACCATAACACAAGTGATGAGCATAAACCTGGAAAAGAGCGAAGAAATTAGAGTTCAAACCGTAACTGTTGCTGCAGATACACAAACAGATGAAAAACAACTAAAAAATTCTATTAATGCAAACTGCAAGCATTGGATAGTGCTGCTCTAGACTCTGTGCAACAATAGGAGGAAATTGAAATCTTGCCTCTTTCAGTCAAAATATATAAAATACAAATACACCATGAACACTAACCATCTTTCAAGGAGCTGCTCTTCCACAGAAAAGTAGAGAAAGTTTTCACCTCTGATAAAATCTCCAAAGCCAGAGCTGTTGCAGTAAGAACTAAGCAGAACCGTTTCCTCTCAGTTCAGATCCAAACCTGTGCTTCCCACCATCAGAAAACTGGCACCTACTGAAAAAGCACCAAGTAAATGATTCACTTTCCCTCTGATAACCACGCAGCAGATTGTTGCTACAACAGACCAGAAGAGAATTGGGAAAAAGTGGTTTTACTTGTCCTTAACCAGAGATCTGGAATGCATATGGGGGCTGAAGACACAGCTCAATCCCAGAATAAGTATCTCTGAGGCCTTCAGTCAGGACTTGGAGCTCCAGCTTAGATGTGTGAGCTCTGCTCTAACCACCAAGGAGGTCTTTAGGAGAGAAGTTACAACAGCACAGGTCAATACCAGCCAGGACACACAATCTCTTTATTATTATTCTCACTACTGCTGTTTACCAACAAAAGCCCAAGTTGTGCCTTCATATCCAGCAAATCAGCCATTCAAAAAATCCTGCCTGGAATCTGTGAATGCACCTCAGATGAAGCTGTGAAAGAACTAGCCAGATCAGGGAAAGGAGCAAGTCATTTGCCCATTTCAGTGTTTTAAAAAGTCAGAACTGAGCCAAAAAAAGCAACTATACACACTTTCTTCAGCTGGCAAACCACACACTCTCACATTATGCTCTTAAGTAAGAGAAAATAGTCCAGGGGTTGTTTCAATTTCTTTTCAAGCTGCATCACCAGTGACAATACTGATCTAGGAACCATTCACTGATTATCCTTCTACAAAATCAAAAGTGAGGCCTTCTACATATCATATACAAGAGAACCTCCCACTCATCTAGAAGTGTTAAATACAGTTGTAAGATTTGGACTCCTTCAAAAGCCCAAGAAAAATATAAGTCAGGTTTACTACAGTGAATAATCCAGCATAAGAAGACAGAAGCCACATGAGGCTGCTGGGCTCACTTTCCTTCTCAGGAACTAGCTTCATTTTTTTCTTTTCACTGTTATTTCATCCTTATTAGCATGCCAAGCAGGAGCAGGAAGAATTCCACGAGTTCCCATACATTAGCCCTGGCAAACTGAGCTGCTCTTTTCCATCCTGAAACACACAAAGAAAGGTCTCTGAGAAGCTACCTGACAACTTGTGAATAAATGAGTTTCCATAAATTCATTTATAAGCAAATAACTCTGTGTGACCAGGAATTTAAACAAACAAACAAAGGCACACAGGAACAAGCAGGGAAGAAATGATCTGCAGTCAGACTGGCCAATATTAAAAAAAGCACACCCGAGGGCACAGTGATTTCCAGGGAGGAAATCCACCCACATCAGAACTAGATGGAGCACATACTGTCATGCCAGAAGCAGAATGTAACACATTCCAATATGAACAACTGCTTCACTTACTGCATATTGATCCTGGACTATTTATTCAGAAGTTTTCACTGTATGAAACAGCTCGTGCATTGATTTTCCCTGCCTCAATTTTTTTCCTGTTGTGGCAGACACCTTGAGAAAGCACCACAGGTATGACTGTTGCAAGAACCAGAATTATAACAAAAAATGTTATGCCGTGTAGTTCAGTGCAGCTCCCAGGACTGGCCAAATTATATAAAGTTCAGGCACTGATTAGTCCTATATTAGGGCACTGATTAGTCATACAGTCTACATATTTTTTTAAAAGGCAGTGGATGGGATGTTTACAGTGAAGAACCCAAATTTAGTCCATACTCAAGATCTGTGCTCATTACATTGACAAAGCCACTAAACAGCCATAAATCCCATTTATTTCATGTTTTTTTGAAAAAGAGTACTTATGTTACAAAATTACAAAACAGGCTGGTTAATTAACTCGGGACTGCCCTGAGGAACAGAAGGCTTGAACAATAGAAGCTTCTAGACAAAAATGATAAAATACACACTGAAACAACAGTTTTAAAAAAGATCCTGTGAATGCTAAAAGCAAAACAGGCTGCCTCCACTAGGTCAGTCCTCTGAAAAGGTCAAACACCTTTTTAAAACAAGAGTACAATGAAAGAAACAACAACAGAGCAGAACACTGTATTCTTATTTCTCAAGTTATCTAGACTGCAGTAAAATAATAGAATGTGTGTTCCCTCCTATGAATCAGGACTCTTTCCATATTTGAATCAGAATGATAATTCTACAAACATTTCAGAACCAAATACTGAGGCTCTTGCTATAAAATGATTTTGTTAAAGGAACAGAAGCAGCTCATGGAGGGCCATCAGGTGTGACAGATACTTCAGAAACACTACAGGTGTCAAGGAAAGGCTTCGGGAACACTGTAGGTAGACAAATAAAACACACTATCCACTTCAGAAACAAACATTCCTGTGACTAACCCCCAGATTTAAGCAGGTCAGATTTTATAATGTATCTGTAAATCACCAATCTCTTAAAAAGAAACAAGCACAGAAGGAAGAGGCACCTTTGTCACAGAAGGGGCTCAATGCACACACCCCTAGAAATAACTCCCAGCATGCAAACGGAACTGCCAGCTTCAGCACCAGCCACCCAGATTTCACAGTATATTAAAAAGGGTTTCATTCAAACATCATTCACTTTCCTACAAGCAGCACTATCAGGTTTGCCTACTTGGGGAAATGAACAGCGGTCACAACAGTGGCTCCCATTCAAAAAGTCACCAGAGACACAATTAATATTTTCAGCAAGGGACAGTTATGCTTTAAAACAAAAAACGCAAACCCCTAGGTTTCATGACTCTTTTGGGAAGGGATGAGAGGAGAGAAATTTTTATTTTGTCTTTTAATACTGTTTTTCAAGTAGGCATTTGGACACACTGTATGTGCCAAGTGGCTCAGTTACAAGCTATCACAATTGTCCCAGGACTGCATCTATTCACACCCACACTGGTATCTTGCAAGTCCATACCCATATGCATCTGTGAAAACAGAGGTAGGACTTCATTAGTGCATGTATAAATATTCATTAGCTGCTATTCATGCCCACAAACACATCTATCACATCTGCAAGATAGCAAAATGCTCCCTGCTCCTGGGATCAGAGTATTAAGAGCCCTAGATTCCTATCCTAGCTGTGTCTACATTCATGAAGGTCAACTCCAGAACAAAAATGCTGCATTTCATTTCTCTCCTTTCAGAAACTGAGGGGACAAAGCCTATTACCCATTTGGTAAAAGGGCAGGAACACCTAGACATGAAAGAATTTCAGTGTAATGTTAGATCAATAGCATTTTCACTGCTCGAAAAGGTAATGCTGCTTTCCTAGATAAGGACAGACTACAGACAGAAACCCTGTCATGCTGCAAGTGCCTAATCTCACCTAGAGAGCAAAGTACAGGAGACAGGCAGAAAAGCAACCATCAATGTCATACTCCTGAGTAGTACAGAGTGTGGACAGTATGGAGTCCACCCTGTTCGTGTGCAGGTGGAACAGGAATGAAAGCTGGGTCCTTCCTTCCTTCCTTCCCAGTTTTGCTTCTTTTCAATTTCTCGTTAGGCTTTGTAAAGCTGAGGAACATTCAGACCCATCAGGGTTAGAATCTCTGATTTTTCTCCAGAACTTGTTTAAAGACTGCACTGACTCCACCTGCTTTACACTCCTCCTTCACAAAGCAGCCAGGGCATCTTATTTCAAGTTTCTCTGCAGAGACACAAGAAACTCCATTCCTGAGGGTGGCTGCTCCTCTTGGAGCAGTGAGACAGGTCACTTCCCATCATTCTCTGAGTACAGCCAGGATTTAAGTCAATACCATTCCAATGCTTCACAAAAGTCCTGGCATAGTCTGCCCCTCCTTTTTACATTAAATCAGCATCCCGAGACTTCACTACAATAAAAGGTGCCCTCCTGAATCAGTGCCAAGCTCTCTGAAGGAAGCATAAAAGAGGCACTACATGGCAAGATATCTCAGCCTAACACAAATGGGTACTTAAATATCCACCTGAAAAATAACTCTACAAAAAAAACCCAAAACAAAAAAAACCCCACAACCCCCCCCCAAAAAAAACCCAAAAAAACCACAACAAAACCATCACCAACAAAAACAAACAAAAAACCCACAAACAAAAAACCCCACAGCTTTTTAGGTACCAACATTTCACCAAGCTCCTCCTAATCACCAATCAACAGGAAAATGCGGTCATGTGTTCAGTTATTAAAGCTTTGATTTTTATTCAGTAGTAATTAAGAATGAGCAAGTAGCGTGTATTTTGCTAGTAAAACTATTATGAGGTCATGTACAGGAAGAAGCAAATTTTGTTATAAAAACAGCTGGTAAGGCAGAAGTGACAATGTTCACAAGTGCCCAAGCACACCTGAAGCAGTTGGCAGAGCTAAGAGGAAAAGCAGACAGCAGCTAACAGAAAACTACATTAAGTACTGCTCCTTTAGGTTCTCAGCTGGGGCCCTGGACACACAGAACAGTCAGAATACCAGCCTAGGAACCAAAACCCTACAGGGGAAAGGAATAATGGTTCAATAGAAATGGTGATTTTATTGACACCTCATCCAACCACTGGATGTATTTCTCTCCTTTATCGATTTGCATTTCTCGCCTCTTTCTTTCATAAAAGCTTGTAATACTTCTCTTGGAGCATTCCTCCCTCTTCTCCACAGGCACTATGTCCTCCCAAATCCAACATCATTAAGCAACAACTTTTCCTTGTCATTCACACAAAATCCTCCTCCCTGACTAGCAATGTCTCCGTGGCAGTTATGGATCCCACAGTAAACCCGCTCTGTTTCACATCTTTTATTCCAACACAGCTATTTTTAAACCCAGATCAGATTTCTGATAAGACTCTGTGCACTCTCAGACAGCTGCGCTGTGTGACAAGAGCAGGCAAAGAAGACACAGAACCCCAGGATTTAAAAACCAAGCAACTGGAGGGCAGGGGCACTGGCCAAGACACTCCTAAAAATACTGTAATTGTTTTTCCTTTTGTATTAGTTTTAATGATTGCTGCTTTTGTTTCAGATCTGAAGAACCTGAGGGGCTTAAAGCCTGTCTATTTACTGAAAAGGAATGTACTTCACTGCACAATGTAGTCATAGGAAAGCTGTATCTAAAGCCTGTTTAGAAAACAATGAACAATTGTCTTGATTTAGTATCTTCAGAGCTATAACTCCACTACTATCAATACTTAAACCAAGGGTAAAAAACAACTTCTCATAGCAAGCACTGCATACTCCCTTTATCCCACTGGCTCTGCAGCAACAAAGCTTAGTTGAGAAAAGTCCTGGATCTAATAATGCTGCCATATCAGGAAAAGCAGGAATCAAATAAGAAAGGAATTTTGTTTGTTTGTTTCTAGAGCTGCCTTTTTATTTAAGAAAACACAATGGAAAGCATAAAAACCTCAGAAGAATGAAGCAGACAACAGTGCCCTAAGGGAAAGAGAAAGAACACAGATGCTGTGCTCCAACAGCAGGCAAGAGTTATTGGGCTGTAGATGGCTGAGTGCTGCAGAACCAAAGCCCCCCAAATCCAGAAGTATCAATTTATGATTATACCTGGGCTGCCTTCTTAACAGCTGCCATGCTACAGTACACCTGCTAAGCACCTATTTCATTCTGTCTGTGGGTTTCCTAAGTTAATTTAACACCCACGAAAGAGAGCCAGCACATCTTGCAGGAGCCTGGGGATAGCAGCATTTACAAGATCACATAAAAAGGTGACAAGCAGCAGCTATTACACTTCCACTGAAAAATCAAAATAGATCTCTGAACAAATGCAGGACATTTAAACTGCTTATCCCCTAACAAAAGTGCCTCCTAGAAAATATTTTTCCAGTCACACATGGTATTGCTTCTTTCACTACAGTACACATTCAAGGTCACTCAACCCCCCAGAATCCTACTTTTTAATTTAGCTGTTTTCTGTGGATCCTCAGATACAGGAGCCTTTAAAGCTTTTTCTCACTTCCCAGCATCCTGTCCAAGCCCTAGGAAAGCCTGCTACGTTTAGCAGAGTCCAGCATTAAGCAACGCTTCGTCCTACATTTCCCCATATTCTCTCTAACAGCAGGGCTATTTGACGGATTTCCCCAGCAGCCTTGTAAAGCGCGTGCCATGTACCAGATGTTCACTCACCCAGAAGCTCACAGCCTGCCACCAAGGGGAAAAAAAGGTGGGCAACAGCTCTTAATTCTTCCTGTCTGGCTGAAGAGCGTTCTCCCTCCTGCGTGCTGCATTCCGTAGAGCCACTGCAGTGCTCGGAGCAGGCAGACTTGCAGGAGCAGCTGAAAACAGCCGTGCTCTCTTAGGCTGAGCAGAGGTGTCCATCCCAGAGCCAGGGTGGGTTTTGCTCAGCAAACCTATCTTCTACATCCCCCTTACCAGAGGGTGGGTCACACCGACAAGTGGCCATTGGAAGGTGGTCACCAGGGGAAGAGAGGATAATAAAGCCAGAAAATTTGCCTGCATATGTGTAGGAAGGGAAAAGAATAAGTGGAGCAAATAATGAGTGAAAGAATGGAGTCAGTATGCAAAGAAAATTATTTACTGAGCAGACTATTCGTGCTGCTGACCTCAGTCCATTCCTCTCCAAGTTTTAACTCCTTAGACTCAGGGCTCTGCCTGCGAGAGGAGGTTGCAGCTCATCTCCCCCACTGCCCTGCCATTAACCATTGTAGGATGTAACCACCAGATCCTGCAGTGAGACTCCAGGAATGCTCTGCTGCTCCATTTCACAGCTCTAGGAAGCTCTCACAAATCAGAACACGCTCACCAAAAGCCTGGTTGGTCCATCATGTTTTCCTTCCATACCTGGCAAGAAAAGCCCCTCTAAACCCAGAGCTGAAGAGGCTGGCCAGAGTTCGTATCACCACCATTTCTAAGACCTTCACAGAAAGGAGAATTTTTCTGCAGCACTTGAGTATTATCAGGTTTTAGAAAGTTGATGCCTGCCAAAAATTCTTTTCCACAACAAGAAGTGCTGTATGCAAGTTAATCTCACACCCATGACCTTGTTCTTGCCACCTAAAGACTTTGCTGTCATAACAAACTCCATAGACACTGCACACATTTAACTGTGGCATAAACCTGAATATGCCGCAGCAGTTTGTATTTCACACAGCAGCAGCTATCCCAGCAAATGCGAATACTAATACATTTTGCATTCCTTCTTGGGGATACAGAACAATACAGTTTTTTATACCTGAAAAAAAATGTTTTAAGTCATTATTAGATTAATGAGTGAGAACAGGCTTACAGAATCTACTCGGCTCTCAGATTCCCTGATGCTTATTAAGGATATTCTTTCCATATTGGAGCCTACATGGTGAAGCAAGCAGCAAACCCCACTGATACCATGCAATATTCAATGTAACAACCCAGCATTTAACTCACAGCACTGGAAACACCTTCTACCCCATACTATTGGAAAGAAACTTTTCTAAATACGTAACAAAGCCCCTGACTTTGTAGACAGGTTGAAAGCTGCTCCTGTTATTCTGACATCTGTCAAAGGACTCCATTCAATCAAGTCAGGAATTAACACTGAGCACTTGCAAGTGCCATTGTAGCTTATGAAGCACAATTCTAGTAAATAAGCCAACCTAGCTTGAGCTAAGGCAGCTGTTAGAAGAACCAAACTCAGCTACCCACTCCTGTGAATCATTTCCTGAATTGCCATAATTAGCACAGCATTGTAAAGCAATTCATGCTCAAATCCAACAGAAGTCAACACTCATCTTAATTTACTATGCTCATCTCAGAGCACTTGATTCCCAGTCCATTCCCTTCCAGATGCACCTCTGCTGTGACACCAGCAGGAAAAGGAATAACTAAGACCAGTGTGCAGCAGGCACTGGTCTGCTGGGTCACATCTGACCTGTGCATCTGGAACCTGCTTGGCCATGTCCTTTCCTCTCTTTTTACGACTCTCTCTTTCAACTTTGATGTGTGCTTCATGTTTCTGAAATTCTTTGCTTTCTCCAAAGTCCAGAAGCAAAGCACTCTGCTCAACAACTGAATGCACAGGCAGACCCTGACTGTGAGAAAGCATCGTGCCAGAAATCACCATCACTGCTTGCATGCATGCTAAGAAGAATTCACCAACATTTTCCACTGCCACTGAAAAAGTCTTGACTGTCTGGGATGTTTTCCTGTATGCTGGTTGATCCCTACAGCTTTATGAAACCTGTTAGCTTCTCTCATCCTTGGAGAGCCAGACTTTTGATATTATAAACCTTGAGCTCATTGAGAGTCTGATGAAGCATAAAATAAGCATAGTTTAACAGTCAAATGAACAACAAAGGACCTTTTGTGATAGCTGGAGAGTACAGGAATGGAGCAGCAAAGAAATCAGGACTAAGAAAAAGACAAGCCCTTTTACGTGGAGGTGACATCCTGAGACTTTCAATTAAGAATTTGATTTATCAGTGACATTATATATTTCAAATTAATACATTAACTTTCATTCTTGTCCTGACACAATGCATTTGAAGACTTTAGATCTAGACAGAAAATTATATAAAGTAGAGGAGTACAACGTGATAAGGAAATCTGACCTCTGGAAAAACATTTTCTTTGAATTTTTTTGGCAGAGGGTAAACAGTAAAGTCCCCAGGTTTTTGGCACAAGGAAGGAAGACTTACAAAATGCTTCTTTTTAAAAAAGTAAATTTATTTTTCTTGTGTAATAGTACCTTACTGCTCCATGGGAGCTACAGTTCCAAGGTGACTGTCTCAAGACGAAGCTCACCTTAAGATGGCAGAATTCACCACAGGTGAAAACAAGCCATCTTTTTATAGCAGAGAATGAAGGACAGTGCACAGCAGCCCCTGAAGTAAAACATTTGGTTTTGGCAATATTTCATTTTTGGGAACAAACACAATTTAAACTAGAGCAGATCTGATGAAGAAAAATACAAAGTAAACAAGTCATCTTTAACACAGTTTCAACCAGCCTTAGAGAACAGAAGATACAAATGTATTTTTTTCAATCTAGACTCTCAGAGGATCACTAAACATTTTAATTCCTTCTACCCTAACACTGCAGCATTTTAGAAGACTGTTGCTTCAGTAACTATTTAGAAATAAACTCTCCAGAGAGCACATGGCACTAAAAACAAGCCACTCCAGACTGATGATACATCTAGACAATGGTCCAGGAAAGGGCACATTAGCAGAAGAATTCTCCTAAGGAGGAAGCAAACATCTCAAGTGACACTCCGCAAGCAATTTAGCTGGTTTAGATCACAGCTGATACTATACCATTTCTAAATTAGCATTAACCAATTCCTCTCCAAGAAAAGAACACAGCAAACTGTACAGCTAACCCAGCCCACAAGGCATGTCCTGGACACATTCCTTGGTCCTACTGGCTCATGGCTATTGCCACCAAAATGTGTAAGCAGCCCTACTATCCCTGGGAATTCTACAGTGTGTTTAGATTCTGTTTATAAGCAGCAAATGACAAAATCTGGAAGAAACCTGAAGCACCTGGAGTGAGGCACCAGCTTTGTCAGGCTCACCAGGGAAACTAGACACAAAGGCTAACTCCAAACCAGTCTTCCTTTACAATCAGCACAGCAAGAGGCACAGCTCTACAGAGCTCTGAATGGGAACCTTGCCTAATTAATGAATTAGTGATTTAGTGCAGCAAAGTGAATCATCAAAAACATGGTGCATTCTCCAAAGCTGTTTACCCCTCCTGACACAGAAAAACCATATTAGACTTCCTCAAATGGAGCAGAAGCAGAACTCTGTTTATACCAGATGGAACACCATATACCATGTACACAGACTGCTATTAAAGAAATTACTTTCTGCCACAAAACAAAACAACCCAATAAAAAAAATTAGTGAAACATTGTTAGATTTGACTGTTTAAAGCATGACTCCCAGACAAACACCTGCCCCCATCCCTCATTTCTGTGCACATCACCACAGAAGAGAGGAGATAAAGTCTACTGTCCTCCCCTCCATTCCTTCAGTCACATAACCATGATGTTGGAAGTGCTGGAGGACACTGCTCAAAACAAGATCCAGAATAACCTATCCCATGGGTATCACTGATAGATATCAATTGGGCTTGTGCTCTTTAACTGGGTTAGAATCACATTTGCCTTCTGCTTGCCTTTAGACTCAATTCTTTAGTGAGCCCTGAAAAACATGTAGGTGTTAAATGCTGCAAAAGCTGCAGCATCTCACAAAATTGAGCAGATTTGATATTGTCCTTTACACCCAACACAGCAAGACTTTTTAACAGCTGTGTAAGTCTACACAACATATTTAGAAATACCCAGAGGAAGGCAAAAAGGGGCTTCCAACTATTCTGTTCAACCAGGGAAGTTCCATCAGGCTAATAAAGAGATAGAAATATTAGATAGGACTCACACAGCCACAAGCACTTTATTTGTATAGCAGAGATATGATCCCACAAAAATGCTGCTGTTCTGCCCACACTTCCAGTGAGAGCTCTCCCCACAGACTCAGAGTAAAGAGATCTCAGTAATCTAAAGGGAGGTCACTGTAAAAGTTATGCTATTCATTGTCACTTCAGTTCTGAAGTTACTTAGAAGACTAGAAGATTATACCCTTAGACTTCATCAGACGTGCCACCCAAAGTTCATTCCAAAGCATCTTACAGCCATGAAAATGAAAGATATAAAGTAAAGCTTGAAAGAGTTTTATTAGAAGCCTTCAATGCACTACAGTGTCTTCTTCCCTCAAGCACATCAGCCCCCAGCAAGCCTTGCCTCACTTCAAAGCACTGCATTTTCAGAGGAATTATTTCCAAACAGCAGGGCAGAGATCAGTAACACAGAACAATTTTCCTGCTGGCCAAAGAGGAAGTTGGTTCTGTAAATGGGCTATTTCCCAGATTTTAATTAAGCTGTGCAACTGGAATCCTAATGCAGGCAAACACAGCAAAAGACCCACAAAATAAGACAACTATTCCTGGACTGAGGTTGAAGCACAGGAAACAGCAAGATTTTACCTTTGTTTTGTATCCTACAATAACATTTGAGATCATCGGTCTAAACCAGAACTCCACAATGTCATACGCTACATAGGAGCAGAACAAGGCGACGCATCTCTTGCACAGACAGATTCCACCTCAAGGGATGAGATGACTGCTGGACAAGTGGATCCAAGGCAAGAAGAGAACACAGCAAAAAGGCAAACCACTCAAGGCAGATAAGCAGGGGCCTGCTGATTCCACTGCCAAGCTGTTCTGGTTCAGTCAGCTCATGGCAGGTGAGAGCATTACGAATTTCTCTGAAGGCAGAAGATGAGGCAGCAGCAGAGATATCTATGGGACTCTTCTCCATGATGGCTGAAAAGCATCCATCTGCCACTCCTCCTTCTGCATGAGCAAAGCAAAGAAAGGCCACAACAAGGCTTTGCTGAATGCCCCAAAGCAAGCAGCATTACCAAGTGGGACTACGTGTCAAATGCTCCACAGCATTTCACTCCAGATGACAGTAGAAAAGGGCCAAGAAAATTAGCTTATGTCTGTAGTTGTATAACCCCACATATGAATGACTTTCAGTAAAAATGGTCATTGTTTTGAACAGTTGAATGTCAAGAAGAAATCCAGACAAAGCAAGGGCAGCCTAGACTAGTTTTAACCATGTGGCTAGACACAAAAGATCATATCTCAAAGATTCTGTGGAGAAAGAATGAAAAAGGTTAACATACAACAAGGATAAAGATCTGGGAAGAAAGAGATGACAGGCTGAGAGAGACAGGAATGTAGTAAAAAGGTTTTCCTCACCATTTCCATAGCTTTCTTCAGTGTCCCTCCTCAAAAATGAAAGGCAGTTTCTCATGTTGTCTATTGCAAAACAACAGGTTCAGAACAGTTGATCTCTATCAGAGCAACCAAGTTTTTGTCTTCAGCAAAAAAACTATGCTGCTGCTGCCCACCTTCAGCAGAAAAGTTATGAACTCCCTCAGGAAGTGTGGGATGAAATACATTCCTCTTTCCTGAAGCTGAAATAATTCTATTGTTAATTTACTGCTGTCTAGGAAAAGCAAGAACTTGCATTTCCTTTCCTAGTCTTACTGAATACTTTTGAATGAAGTAAATTTCAGTAGCTTAAAAAAAAAACAAAAACCCAACCATCCTTCAGTTTCCTCTTGCTACCAAGGCGAATGATTGCTGTTTCATTAAACTTCCAAAGGAGAAAAACAAAAAGAAGAGGTATCAGAAGAGAGGCTGCCCACAGAGGTGAGCAACTTCCCTTTCCTTAAATTGTTTCCCATATCTGGGCACTCCATTTCTATCTCAAGTCACTCCACACACAAGAGTATCACAATGCCTCTTCAAAGCAAGATACAACACAGGCAGAATGAGAAGAGCCATGTCTGTTTAATGTTAACACAAAGAAACCAAATGCTGTTAGAGTCTTATCAACTCATTAATCCGTATTCCAACTACTTCAACATTAGAAGGAATCCACAGGTACAGATAACAAATAGTTCACTGAAATTGAACTTATCGTGTGCCCCAAACACTCAGCTGAAATCCAGATGTTTTCACACCATTCACAAACACCATCTATTGCAGATCTCATTCCTTGGCATGTAGATGTTCCTGGGTTCCCCTGGATGCACTTTTCCCTTTCTCTCTCTCCCCTGTGCAATTACAACGTGAGATGTCATTCAGCTGGGGGAGGGAGGAGGAGAAAAAGGAAGGAAAGGGTGGTGAGTTGATGTTCCTATGCTAGCTTACCTCTTGCTCTATCCCCACGGTTTTGGGCTCCCCTCCTAGTAAACAAACAGTGCCTGTCTCTCGTATCTTATCACATCTTCTCCAAACAGCAGCATGAACTCCAGCTTGGTATCACTGCTATTTTATTTCCACCTCTCTAATTATGAGCAGCATCCCTGGAGCTGATATCTAGGTTACATCCTGCCATAGTCTGCAAAGGTCAGGTCAGTTCTAGACTCCAGTGCTGCTGGGAGACCTAAAAAAACAACTAAGAGCAAAGACAGCTCCCAGGGGCGCTCACATGAAATCCCCCTTCCTTGCACTGACCAGTGGGAACTGTTCCCTCCTCCCCTTTTTGGATGGAAGATGAGATTACCATTAGGATCTGCTACCCTAAAAGCACTTCCAGGAAACCTCTCAGGGATCACAGCCACACCAGGAATATCTCAGCAACACAGTACCTGGGAAAGCTGCACTTTGCACCTCTGTATTAAAACACAGTGTAAGAGCAGCTGCCAGGGCAGGCGTGTCCTTGCTCCTGTGTGATGACCCCGCAGACAGTAGGTGAGCCACAGCTACACTGCATTGATGGGGTTTCTTCTTACTCCAGGGTGTTAAGACATAGATCAACAGGCAGAGAAAAGATTCCTACAGCATCAGGCTGTAAGAGCACATACAGGCTCTGCTGTTGCTCTCGTGGGCAATTTCCAGCAACACAGTCAGAGTGGAAGTTTCCTGCCTCTGCCAAGGACAGACAGCAGCAGCACAGACAGATCTCCCTTCACCTATAGCTACTCTGAGCTACTCTAAGATGACACCAGCCCCTGTATTTGCAAAGGAGAAATGAACAAAATCCTAATCCATTCATGGATTACCCAAGTGACTGAGAAGTAATTTTGAAATCCTGCAAGGAAAGAGGAACACATCCAAGAAAGGACCAGCTCTGCCTCAGCTTTCTCCAAGAAGTGTCATCAGCTCTGCATTACCATGAGTACAACAGGAATTCAAGTTCACTCACGGCAAAGTAACAGTGCCAGAGCCTTTATCAAGAGACCTGCACCTGCAAAATAACTGAGATTTCTCACGTGAGGCATGTTCACGGGATATCTGAAACCCAGAGAGGCAAGAAAGCTTAGAATAAAATGTCATCCTGACCTCAACCAGCTGTGTTTAGGTTTAGACCAGGAATATACAGTTACATACTATTTACAGATCCTTTTTTTATACACAGGATAGTCAGAAACAGGACTTGTACTCAAATTTATTGAATATCGAAACTGAGATACATGTAATTCAGCAGCACCATAACTATTAGTTATTCTTCTGCACAAATACTTAGAAATAACTGGTAAAAGAAAAATATTTATGGTTGTCATGTAACACTGAAGAGGAGTTCCCCATCCATTAATATAATAATTACAGGATTACCAACATCACCAATTAGCTGTAAGGTGTGCCTTCCATGTAATTTAAGACATGAATGAATACAAGTCCAGCATACCTGGTTAAGCCATCTAGTTAGACACAAGTATTTCAGCAAGCTGCAAGCTAAATACAAACATATCTGTTTTCTTAACTGTACTGTGATTTTTGCAGCTGCATATGAATGTGCCGTGGACTTCTGGCTGGTTTAAAGGGGCACTGCCAACTTCAATCTAACTCTAAATCTAGTTTTGTACCACTAAGCTTTCACAGACTCTCAGTCCAGCAGAAATATTCCCATGATTGAAGAGCTTAATTCCCAGGCAGGGAGTTATTTTTACTGAACATATCCCTGCAATGCAACCAACCCAAACACAAGTACTGAAAATGTGACAGTGGGAAATAAATAGAATATGTACATCATAAGAAAAACAGAAAAAGATATTAGCATAACTTTCGGTAAGAGTAGTATATTTCAAGCAAGTGCATAATTACTCAAAGAAAATCTTGTTTATTGCATTTTTTCAAAGCTCAGTTACCTTGTATATTTCAAAGTTTCTAGGTAAAAGGAGCCTCGTGGATAATCAGTTTCTGTATATCCAGCTTGTCCACTGAGAGGCCATTTATTTGCTCAGCTTCCCCTAAGCCCACTGTACTAGCACAGACAAAGTTCATTTAAAGTGCAGACTAACCAAGAACGCCAATTTTGAGTCGAACCCTAAGATTTCCCATAGATTCTTCATTTTTTCAACTTTCAAAGCAGCACAACAGGACCAACAAGGGAAGCAGCATTTTTTGTCGTGTCAGACTTAACAGTAACTATTGTCGAGATGGGGGGATCCTTTCCAGGCACTCCAGAGCACTAACCTTAAATGGATGAGGTAAGAGAGGATTGCATGAGGTAAGAGAGGTCTTCTTCAGTATACGGAATTAAGTCATTGCAGTGAATGGATAAGCAGGTTTTCATTATTATACAATAAGAAAACCTATATTTAGAAGCAGCTACCCTTGCTAAGTACTAAACACCCTTAAACGCATCTTAGGACAACAGCCCGCAGAGATTAAGAATGAGCCGTAACACAATAAATAAAGGAACAGAGGCACAAGTATTATAATCCCTCGCGCTGAGTTTATCTTGAATGACAATAAAAAGGCTAAAGGCAAGACAAGCAGCAGCCTGTGCGAGCTGCGGGCGGTTTATGCCATACCTCACGTAGGGGTGCCGTAAACTCCGTGTGACGGAAGCACCGGCAGCACTTTATGACCCGCTGGCGGCCACGGCCGGTGCGAGGCACCCGCACGGCGCTCCGGGCGATAAGGCCGAGCCGCAGCAG
>VXBC01010289.1:56205-94972 GCA_013399945.1 Ploceus nigricollis | reverse complement strand
AAGGGGGGGGCGGCCAGAAACAGCGGCTCCACAGCCGCTGGGCACATGGTGGAGAGGGGAGACAAGGACAGGAGAGCGAAGACAACGGGAAAGCAACAGGTGTGGCGGAGAACGGGCACCATGCCCCGCGCCGTCCTCCCCTCACAGCCCCTAGACGCTCCCGCTCCTCCCCCGCCCCCTGTGGCAGTGGTACGCTCCCGCCGCTCGAATTGCAACAGGCCGGGCGCGGATTGGCGGAGATCAAAAAAAGGGGCGGGGCCAGGCAGCGACCGTTTAAAGCGCCCCCGGGCGGAGGGGTGCGTGCCCCGGGAGCGCGCCCTGTGCCCCGGGACACAGGAAACGTTGATGGAGCCGAAGGAGCCGGCGGGAGGAAGGCAGCAAATAAATCATAGCTAAAAGCGGCCGCAGAGACGCTTGTAACGGCGTCTTGGGAAAAGCCCGGAGATATTTGTGGCTCGGGGGTGGCTGGGGAGAAGCTCACGGCGGTGGCCGTAGCGCCTCGTCCCGTTGGGATCCTGGTGCGCTCGGGAACGGGCTCCTTGTCCCTGCGCTCGGGAAGATGAGCAGCGTTGCAGCAGGTGGATGCTGCTGCCATCATCCTTGTCTCCTGCTAATCAACTCAGCTTGGGAGCCCCAAATATCGACTAATCCCTCAGGTCACACCGAGGTGACGGTGTTGGTACTGGCTGGACCGGGAAATGAGCCAGCCCTGGTCTTCAAGAAAGCACTGAGAGGAACCCAGAAATGTCCTACCAAAGCCACAGCCTTCCAACCCTACCTTATGAGAAGTTTTGATCTCCATAGCATATTAGCGATTCTGGCATGAAAAGTAGTCAGTATTGCAATAACACACGATAAAACACCAAGCAGATGAATAAAATGAGTTAATGATATGGCTGAGCAAATTTTTACTACAGTGGGGTATGACAAATATCAGCCAGAAGTGCACAATTCCCAATTCACTATCTATATCCATGTCTGAGAACAGATGGAGGAAAGCCTTTGGCTGATCTAAACTTGGCTCAACCCACCCTGTTTACTGATGGAGTTTCCATGAACATAGAAATTAGAGCTACTGGTTGCAATCACTGGAGAGCCTCAGCCTGCTGATTCACCTTCCATTATCTGCTCAAAACCAGTATTTGCAGGTGTCCTCCCCTGCAAAGATGCAGGCTGGGGGTGTGTTAATTATTGAAAAATGAAAGCAGATGGAGGAGGGGGTTTACACACGGTGATACAGGAGATGTTTGAAAATGCTCTCCCAGGGCCCGACTCGCACAGCGTTTGCAGTGATTGCTGGCTGAGCACTCTGAACAGTCAGGAGGAGAGCTGGCAAGTTTAACAGAAATCTTTGTAAAGTGCTAATAAGGACCCAAACAATTCCCATTAGGGAACTGCAGAGCCATCTGCACTCTAGCATGAGGCTGCCTATGGCATCCACAGCAAGACTTGTATGTCTTGGCTCGATATTTTGGAATCCAGCACCAGAGAGGCAAAGTCATATGACAGGGTTATTTGCATCATTATGCTGCTGGATTCCCAGAGAAGTTTTCACAATGCACTGTAAGAGGAAGGGTTTAAACAAGTAGAACTGATGCAAAAACAAAGGACTGTACTGCCTCTGCATGTCCCTTGCCACTGCGTGCACGTGGTGTGCAGAGTGGGAGGAGGGTGGCAGGCAGTACTGTACAGAACTTTAGGCTAATAAAGCACACTCACAAAAACTGCAACATCAGTACAAAATGGGCTATTTTGCAACACAAAAACAAGCTAAGACAGCTGAAATCCTGCATCACAGCTTAGTTAGAAGCCTGATGTTCCAGGCTGGTGATGTGCAAGGCAAGCCCAGCACCATTATCTCCCCCGAGGGTTTTACAGAACCTCTGGTTTGCACCGGGCTAGGGAACAGGGTACTCGCCCCAGCCAGGCAGTGATTGATTCCCTGTGAATCCGTGCCTGCAGGCACTGTAAAACTGGGTGTTGGCACTCCAGAAGTGACCGCTAGTGAGCAGAGCAGCTGTTGAGGAAGCAGTTCCAAACCAACCCGGGAAAAATATTGTGGTTCCAGACCGAGCTTTTTCAAGGAGCTGAGCTGTTACCGCTCAAAATAAAGTCAGAGTATGGCACAGTGTCCCATTTTCAAAAGTCTATATAGAAAAATAAGGCCTGGGGTTTTTTTATGTATTCCAAGAGAAATTATTATTGAAGGCTCGTAAGGCCCAGGTGTTGCTCCCAGTCAGACAAGGAGTATAACAAGGAAGGCAAGTTACAGAAGAAAATTCAAGAAAGTTTTTGGTATCTCTATGAAATCAAAGCTATTTTCACAGTAAAAATAGCCAAGGAATCTTAAATTCTATTTTGACAACCTTCCAAGGTTCAGGACTTGCCAGGTGCATGCTCCTGTGGGAATTTGTAATCTTTTTAAACCAAGAGCACCAAATTCCACGGGAAGCATAGTCCTGGAGCAGAGTCCCCACATCTGGAAACAGGAAGTAAAAACACAGCAAACAGATTTTCAAACAAGGAGGTGATCACCAAATTACAGCACTGGAAGGGATACTGAGAGGTCATCTAACTCCAGCCCTGTGAAAGCATCTCTGTCCCATCTGTTTTACCTCTTAAAGACCTCCCCAGTGCAGAGACCGCAGTCTGTCCAGGAAAGATGTTCTTTTCTCATGATTCACTCTTTTTGCCTTTAGAAAGTTTCCCCTAATGGTAAAGCTGGATCTCTCTTACCATAATTTACATTTACTTCTCATCCTACCCAATAGAGACAAAAAACCCCTTTTGCTCCTCTCACTCCTGCAACAGCCTTTTAGATGCATGAAGATTTCTCATGTCACTTTTCACACTCCCTAGACCTAAAACTCCATTTCTTCTTGTCTGTCCTCCTAGTTTAGATGGGGTGAGGATCTGTTGATTCATGGTGCTTCTCTTTGGTGGCTCTCATTTTAATCCATGTCTTTCCTGAATTTCTCTCTGTAGGAACAGTATACAGTGTGATCCCAGTTGAAGCCTGACCAGTACAATGCAGAATGGAAGGAGAACTTGGTGTGTTCTGCAATCATCCCTCCTGTTTATACATTTTAGTGTGACATTTACAGTGACAAAGGATTTTTTTGTTGTTGTTTTTTGCTTCAGTTTGTAAAAGTCAAGGCTACAACATGAAACTAAACTGCCACTGAAGCCCCTGAGATGCTCTCCATTAACAGGAACTCTTTTTTTCTGTGTACAAGTGTTTCTGTTAAAAGTCACTGTATTTGAATTGCCATCTGCTGTAAGCAACTGAATTGGGACCTTGATGAGTTATAGTCTTGTTTTCTCATGCTCACACTTACTTGGACAGCTAAACCCATTTTTTTAAAGTGTAAAAGTAATCTGTATACAAATGAGCAGCTAAGAGCTTCCAAAAGAACTGTTTTCAGAAGAAACTGAAGGACTAGTCTAGTCTACAGGGGTTTTAAAATTTGCTGGTTTCTGTCCAGTTGTTCTGGAGCACTGACTTCCTAAGCAAGAACACAAGTGTTCAACCTGTGGTTCAAATGCAAGGCAGAAGTCACCAAGCACCCAGCATTCTCCTGATGCAAGTGATTATTCACTGCACAGGCATCTGAATAGCTGTAATATTTATGAAATTATGAATTCAACCCCCTGCACCACCTCTGACACACATGCACACCCTAATCCTGACTGATGTTGTGTGCTGAGCTGGAAGCTGAGTTTCAAATGAATTGCTGATGGTGTTTGCTTATAAGGAAACAAATACAAGCCTAATTCACTTGAAAAAACCTATCTTTTGGCTCCCTAAGTAGAAACTTCTGTAGGTAAAAACTTCTGCAGTTAAAAAGGAATATAAAAAGCTAGCCCATCAGAGCCAGTGAGTTTTGATCATGTAGATAAACGTTTCTAACCCATCATGCTGAAAAAATAAGTGTTCTGATAGGAACTAATAAGGAAGGTTTCTCTGGGGCTACAAGCAAATCTGCTGAGTGTTCAGTATAGACTTTAGCATTTGGAACTATTTTAAGAATAAGAGAGGTTCTGGGTCTGTGCATATTCACTGCAGACAACTTCACTTCTCACAGACTTTGCCAAGCAGTAAAATATAAAGTTGCAGCTTTGGGTTTGCTGCTATGAGTCAGGACTGTGGGCATACGAGAAGCTGATGAGAAACACACAACTTTCATTTCACTATACTGTAAAGTTTTAAGTAGAATTAACCCAAACTGAAGGCTACACAAGTGCAGAAAACTCCCTCCCAAAATGGTACATTATGCCAAGGCTGGGAAGAGTAGCCCAGCTGAGTTTCACTTCATGCTTTAGAAACAACAGTTCAAGTGTGTAAAGAGGTGTGAGCTCATCCAAAGCAGTAAGACAAGTGTTTGTTAAGGAAGAAAATACAGATATTCAAGAACACCATACCCAGATGAAGTACTACTAGACTGCTGGCCTACAATTAATCCCCCAACCAAAAAAAATCACAAGTACAGCATTTCCCTGAGCTCAGACAGTCCCCAAGAAGGACCAAAGGGCATGGATTCAGATGTACCTTGGTGAAATGTAATGGCAACTCCTGCAAGGTCATTATTGAGACCCTTCTTTGGTTCTTCATCTAATTTGGACTACAGAACTTCCCCACAAGAGCTGCCTGTAAAGCTGAGATTGGTTTACTCCACATAGCATGCATCAAGGTCTAAAAGGCATGTTTACTGTTTGGAGTTTGGATTAAGGGAGAGCCTGAGCTATGTTTTCTATGCTTGTTTTTAAAACAACAGCTTTTTACTCCTTTAAGGAAGTGTACAGAGCAGCTCCCTTGTGGTGTTGTTGTGGTGGTGTGGAAATAACTGAGAGCCCCTTCCAAATAGATTTGGAAGTTTCCTCCAAACTCTTAACCATGGTTAGGTTCTCATTAGCTGTGTTGTCCTGGTTGAGAAGCTTATTGCTTTATTAGACCTACTGGAACTGTTCTTTGACAAGCTATAGAAAAGACTCTACCTATGTTCAATCCAAATTCATCACTGTTTAGAGAAGTATTAATAAAAAGGGAAAAGTAAATCAATGAAGTCACTTTATTGTTCTTGAGAATATGGAACTACTATTAATAAAACATGATGATGTTGTTTTATGGATAGGTCAAAGTCCTGGTAAGGGTGTGTTTGTCATTCTAATTTTTGTGCAGTTTCATCAACAAAGTATTTGCTATTGCAGTATTGTAGTTATTCATCTCCTGTTTTCCTCCCCCACAGCCAGAACATCTGCTAAATGTTTCTGAATCCGAGCTTGTTGGGATAGGGCCCGTTGCTTTTCCATATTTATGAACTGTGTGGTACACTGGCACTCATTCAGCAGCCTGCTTCCCCAGGCTCATGCGCGAATGACATCAGCCGCTGTGGGTTTGTGTGCAGGAGATCCACATGTGCAGGGGTCACACAGGGGGCTGCAAAAATCCACTGGCCTCCAGAAGCACTCAAACTCCACTGCTGCCCAGGAACAGAGCTATCGACTAACATTTGAGCCATGCAGGGATGAGGAAGAGGAACTAGAGGTATTTATGGTGTCGCCTGGAATTGTAATGAAGAGTGATGGGCTGAAATTGAATGAAAAGAGTTCTATCTGACTGCAGAAATATCCAGAAATATCATCCAAATATTTTTCAGTTTGGTCAAAGAGGCCGACTAAACCAAAGCTACTATGCTTGTGTTAGTTGTAACAGGCGGGACAAAGCAGAACACAGGAGTGGTTCTGGGGATGGAGAAAGGAGCACATAATTAATTTCTGACTTCTGTTTTTGCTCTGTAGTAGCCCAGCCTGTCATGCCAACACTCGCACAGGCACAGCTTTATGCTATTTACACACTGAGGGGAGGGTGCTGTGCCATTATTGTGCCCACACGTGACTCCCATGACACCAAGAGAAGCCGTGTTCACAAACTGCCCTTGTGTGCCTGGGCTGAGTGGACCTGTCCCTGTTTGCCTTCCCGGCTGCTTTGCAAACAGTGCCTTTCCAGAGTCGAGGGTGTAGGATTTTCAAACCTTGTGAGAAACAACGGACCCCCATCTCCTCTCAGCTGTGAGAGCTCCGAGGATCATTTGTCTGCCCAAATGCATGCCAACAACAGACCACAAGCACAATCACAGCCTAATAGTCTTAATGAGATTACAGCTAGAGATGCCCCAGTGCTGCCGTCTGATTAAGGAACAGAACAAGCATCAAATTCATCTGGAGAAAAAGAAATTTCCTCGCCTTTCATGTGAGCAGGCTGCAGGTTGATCAAGATTTCAGATCTTTGATTTCTTTTCCCTTATAATTCCTTACAATTTTTTTTTTTTTGCAATGCATTACTTTCTTTACAAAGCAGTGTATTCAATTTTACAGATGACTAAGTTACACTGATATTTTTCAGGACATGATTTAAAACTGATGATCACACTGCTCAATAACATGACTACATTTATAGATGCCTATTGTTAGCCATGGTAGGTTGATCTCACCCATGGCTATTCTCTGTATGCTTGACTATGACACCCATGTGCTACAGGGGAACGTGGTGGATCTTTGCCAGTATAATAATTCCTTTTATCAGCAGTTTATCTGGAGCATCTGTTTGTCTCATCAGAATGAAACTGCTTGTAACTCTATCCTACACAGGGCAAATACTCTTTCTGCACCTGTTCAAGCACTTGATTTACTTACTGCTTAAATTCTTAATCTCAACGAAAACAAATAAGTCAGCTTGTACAACACAAGCATGTTGGAAGCATGAATTAAATGGAAAAGCTGATATAGGACTATATCAGCTGGCTAGAGCACAAAACCTGGTATTAAGGTACGGATTGTGCAGTGCTCACTGCAAACTGCAGAGCTCATCGAGCTTCCTGCAAGAAACCTGCTGCTAATGGCAAGGCTGCAGTTCCTGCAGGAATTCATGCCTAGGACAAAAAGCCAGTAGTAGTGCATTCACAGATTTTGCAAGAAGCCTAGAGCTAGCACAAAAGAAAATTCCTCCCCTTAGACACAAGAAACCCCGGAATTTACTAGTCAATGACAAACAATAAATAACATTTGCAGCAGAAGGTAGGAGGGGCTGGCTGGGTCGGTACTCACAGAGCGAGGCTGCGGGAATGACCTTCTTCTCACATGAGTCAACTCCTCCCCGACAGGTGCTCACAGCTCGCCCATCTCTGCAGGGGCAGACACCTAAATTAGAGCCCCTCGGCACTCCCCGTGCCCTGCCTCCACACGCCTTTCTCTTTGGAGGGCTCCTACCAGCGATTTTCTCCTTCTCTAGGCTTGCGAGGTAAAGCCAAAATTTAAAAGAAATGGGATCTCAGATGCAAATCTCCTTGTGTAAGCCTTTGCCAGAGCATCTCGCAGAGTCTCGAGGAGGCTGTGTGATGATGGGTCTGGCTGCCAAGTCGTCACTGTTGCCACAGTAACGGAGCAGTGGTCCCCTGTGGCTTGCTAAGGGAGCGGCAATGGGAGCACCGAATGGATGCACTGCCTCCTCCTTCGAGGCTTCCTCTGACCTGGGTAATCCACCCATTTCTTAAAAAAGGCTGTTTTATACAGAAAGTATTTCCTTCACACCCCACACACAGCCCCCCTCCCACCTTGGTTACTCCACTCACAGAGCTCTACAGCATCTTTAATCTTGTTTCTGTGGTGCAGGAAAGCTGGCATAACCCCAAGAGAGCCGCTGGCTTCCCCTGAGAAATACCACGGCTTGTGAAAAGAGGGAAAAAGAAACCTTGTTCTGGTGAGTATCTGAGCAGGAGCACACGCTCACCAGTGTTTGAAGAAGTGCTGGGACGGCGCGATATAATCTTGTCTCTGTGAGCAGGTGAATGAGCAGTTGAGAGAGCAGGAGGGGATTTCTCTGCCAAGTGTTTCTCTGCCAACGCGACCGAGCACAAGTGTGTCTGTGAGGCCCTATTACAGCTACGGGGAAGCTCAGGGCCGGCAGAATCCTTTGTTCCTGTCCCCTCAACTGAAAAGTCTTGGTGCTGTCATTTCTGAGCCTTAATATCGCTGTTTTCTACTTATTTTTATTATAACATTGACATAAACACTAGCAGTAATGTTAGGCAGGACAGTCCACCACAGTGAAGATCTACAGACGCTGGGCTGTAGTCAGAAAAGCAGCCAAGGCTGCAGAAGCAGGCGTTATTTTGCTGGACAATGAACAATTCAGCCTTGTTTTGGAAAGCAACTCCTTGGTTAGTTAAATAATACCACTTGTTTATGAGACAGACTATTTATCTCATCTTCTTTATAAAATGTTGCTAACGGTTCTTTGTTGCTTTCCTTATTATTCTCTCTTAAAGCCAAGTGCTTCTTTAAAGGTAATGGGTTTTCTCTCTCAGGGCACCAGTAACAAACACAGCTCTGTGTGCACGTAGGTGGTGTGGACAAAAACAAACACACAGAAGTAAAACCCACACATTTGCTTTCTTAACTGACTCTCCTGTCCTCACTTTCAACCCAGGCTGTTTGGGCAATCTGTGACAGTGGCTCATCCCAGCTTGCTAAGTAGGGACAGGCCTCCAGGTGCCAAAATCCAGATGTTAAAGATCCCATCATGACAAGGGGTTAAGTATCTTTTTGCTCCACTATAATCTGCAGCAGCAGAGATGGGACTAGTTAAGAACAGCAGTATCAGCCAGAAGAGCTAGAAAGAGTTAAACTAGATTATAAAAGCTGTGAGCAGGCAAAAAAAAAAAATCTCACGTGTTAAAAGAAGTAAAAATTCTAATCTTTTTACTTATCTTTGTCTCTGCCTTCAGACTGAGTTTTCCAGCTTTCCTCCAACATACTGTGAGGATTAAAACTTAATTTGATTTAGAAAAAACCTTCCATTTCTCCTTTGTTTACAAGATTCTTAAACGTGGGACTTGGAGAACATCACCAAACACGGCGATGGCCATGACAATGCCACTGGGCTTGGCAGTGCAGAATATCTCTGTGAAGTAGGAAAGTCCATCTAGGCCCAGCCTAGGGGAGTCTGGAGCCTTCTGATTACAGGTGCTGGATTTAACAGCATCACACCCCCACACATACACAGACACCCTCCCTGCACGGTGCCTTGTTCAAAATCAGTTATTAGTACACCCAGACTTAGGAGCATCCAGTTCCACACAAGTGTGAGGTTACCAAACATATGAAGGCATCTTATAGAAATTCAAGTTATCGCAGGCATTTTATGCCTGTTTCCTCAGTAACCTTAAATGAGAATGCAGCAAGATCACAAACTGAGCTGCACACTTGGTCTCACATAGAAAGGTGTTGCTTGGTACATATAATTAAATGAATCTGTTTTGCAGACACTCCCTCCCCCACCCCTTCCTTCAGCTATTTTTACGCTTGGCTTAGTGGAAAAGACTTGGTGCCTCTGGGTGTGAAGCATGAAGCCATTCACAATGAAGCTGTCCCCTGAAGAAGACAATCCTGAGAAGGAATAATGCTGGGCTCTCAGGGAGTATGAAAGCAGCAGAGGAATGTAGGGGAGAGGAGGTAGCTGGGCTTGGCCTGCAGCAATGAGAAGTCTTTTCCATTTGCAGCTTTCTCCTCCCGCAGTCAGAGCTGTTTAATGGGATCACGAGGGCTGCTGTACCATTACTTAGGGAAGAGGGTATAAAAATGACAGCAGCTAATAAGCACCCATTTCTCATCAGTGCCTCATAAGGCTAATTGCACAAACAGAACGTTTTGGAGGCTAACGGGCTGGAAATGACATTCTGTCTGCTGGATCCAGACCAGCACAGAGAGACTGCCTCCCTGTGCCTGGACACTTCAGGCCCAGCCACAAACAAAGAGAGGGCTCTCCCTAAATGTATGTCCACAGGAGGACACGGCTTCAGAAACTGAGCTGGAATGCTAAAGACACAGCACAGTCATTCTTCCTGATGATTAGGAGGCAATGGGAGCAGAAACATTGAATGTTCCTTTGTCCATAAATGTCCAGACCACATTCCTGGTTCTGAAGTTCCCTCACAGAAAGGAAGGCTTTGTCTGGAGCTCACAACTGAGGACCTCAAGAAAGACTTAAAAAAAACCTGAAAAAAACCAATCCAAGCTTGGTGGACCAGGGTGGAAACACACCTTTAACTGAGGCCTCGGTTCAGAGGAGGCATTCATGCTTCCCAGAGAAGAGGCTGGCTGATGGGAAGGGCAGACACTGGACTGAGCTGTGTGTGGTCTCAGAGCAGGATAAAGGCAGGGAGTGTGTGTTTATGTGTGTAGGAAGGGAGCTGTTGGTAGTGGGAGTGCAGTCCCTGCACGTGAATTATAGATGTCAAAGCTGAAAAAGTGCTTGTTGGCCTCTTCACTTCCCTTTCTTTTGCCTGCTGAAGATTTGAAAAGTTGAATCTTCCACTCATTGCACCAAAGGTTCTAATGCAGTATATTTGCTGTAGTATCATCAGTCACTAATTAGATAATTCTGACCAAAAAAATACTTGACAAGATTGGTTCTTTCAAATATCCAGATTCATTTTGCTCTTAGTAACACTACCCAGGTTTATTTTAAACCCACATTTAAATTTTTTTCTCACTCTGATCTATAGTTAGGCTTGTTAGGAAGTGTCTGTGCTGTTTTTTCTATTTTTAAAATATGGGCCCACGTTTGATCGGTTTTTGCTTGAGATTCTCTGGTGCACTGCTGGTAAAATTAACTCACAACCAGTTTTCAAGGCTATTGGAAAGCTATGACCACATTAGAATATATTTTGTTCTAAATGATTTGGATATTCTAGGCTTTTTTTCACAATATTTCCACACCTGATTTTCCTGGAGATCCATGCTCCTGCTTGTTTATACTCCTATTAACTGCTGCTATGGTCATGCATGTTATTGATGGGTTTCTGGAAAGCTCAGCAACTCAGCAATTTTATAACTGTATTATAAATAACTCAATCAACTGTTCTTCCCCACATCTATGTCTCATTTATTAATGGACTTTCTTTCTAGGCAGTATTTTCTTAACTCTCATCACCCTCCCAGATATATAAATATATATATATATATACTTGGAGGAGGAATGTAATTAGTTTTGCCATCCTTGTGCCAAAACTTCCACTGATTTCAGTCAGAGATTTGCCTGAAGAATGCCTGATTATAGCCTGTAGGAGTTGGTCCTATTTCTGTACCCCAGGAACAGGCTGAAGTGAGTGCACAGAGGTGGGCAGTGGAGTCCCATGGGCGTTTGAACCCAGAGGCACTGGAAGAGAAGCATAAAGTGTGGGTTTATGTGTACAAGAAAAAGAAGCACACAGAGGGGAGCCAGGCAAACTGATTGAGGACTCTGTTATACAAGAGTAGGGAAACCAGAAGATTTTACATGATTAATTCATGTTAAACTTTGTTTGTTTGTTTGTTTGGTTTGGTTTGGTTTAACTTTTCAAATAACAGAAGAGTGGATTTTCTCTTTCCCCCCTTCTCTGTCATCAGACAGCTGTGCAAATATTTTAGCATGTGATTGTGGAAGCACAAAACTGCAAACTTCTGCATTGTGCCAAGAGAAAAGTACAGGAAAACAAAAGGCAAAAGCCTGGGGTAGATCTAGCTGCCAGGATCTTCTGTCCCCAGGGGAGCCAGAGAGAGGAAAAGGGAGAGAAGAAAGGAGAACTGTGATAGCTTTCACTGCTGACAGTGACAGTATCCCAGGTCAGAAGGAAACACAGACTGGAAGGAGGGTAGCAAAGGTATCAGAGCAATTAGCAGTCATAGAACCACATCTTTCTTTTTTTGTTGGCTTTATCTGCATCACCAACTGCTTGTACTGTACCTGCCCTAAGAGACTGAGTTCTCAGGTTGCAGGTAAATTGAAAATCCAACTTACACAGTGCAGTAAATCAGTCCTTTAATTTAGGAAACCAGACCTACATGCCTGGTTTGTGGTTATACTGGCCTGGCATAAAACAGGTCTTTTCCAGCAGCTTGAGGGGTTCATCAGCAAAGCAGTGATTCAGGCCAGACGACTGAAAACCCATCTCTTCACAAGTTCCCCCAGGAGTTTATGCTGCACAAGTGTGGGCAGTGGGTGATAACACAAACCTAAATATGCCACAGCCAGGAATCAAGCTGACTGATTCTCTGCCAAAGAATCCTATCTTGTTACTGTAGGGGAATGAATTAATCCATAAAAAAAAATTAGCTATCACTTGCAACATTCTCAGTGGTTTGCCAGGCTCATTTCAGTGATTCCTCTACATCAAATGACAGCACATCTTCATCTTTCACTGCTTAAGTGAAAACAATAGGTCACTGTGTAATGGGACTCCATCTCCCAGCCCATCCTGCTTGTGAGAAGTCAAAGGATCAAGACTCACTCCTGAAGCTGGTCATCACTCTGTGCCCTGAAATACACAGCTGGGGATACTTCTCTCTCTCTCCCTTTTTTTTTTTTTTTCTCTTTTAGGCCTATAAAACTGCCAAAATTACTCAAACAAACAAGAAACTCTTGGCTGTACTGCATGTAATCTCCCATCCCAGGGAATTAAACAGGTGGTTATTAAAACTGTAATAACACCCACACTGTGCGAACATTTAAACCCTAAAGGAAGAAATTCTTCCTCCATCAAAGAGAGCAAAATTATTTAATGGTTTCAGGAAGCCTTCATACTCCAGCTTCCTCTAACCATTTGCATTCCACTTCCATTTAATTACCTGAATGATTAATTAACATCTATCAGCTAATGTTTTGCACAGTGCTTCAAATGAGTAAAGCAACATATAAATCCTTGATAGGAACTGTTAATTAGGCTACTATTTATGCCACTGGTGTTCTGGGCTGTTCCCATTGCTTTCCATATCCACTTCCATGGGTAGTGGTCAGTGCTACCTACCATGGCTGTTATTTCCAGCCCAAGTTATGGAGTCAGCACCACCATCCTCCTGGAGCTGTTTCAAGAACATGTAGCTTTTCTGGCATTGTCACATGTACTTTTATGGGACCTGAGTCCCCAGCAAAGACTTTGCACCCTGTTATCCACTTTAATAGCATTTCTACCTCACAGGCCCAGACTCCGACCTCACAGCACCTCTGCCCTGCCCAGGTATGCACAGCGGTGGGGATGGAGGCTCCCTTCACTCAGCCTGACAGCAGAAAACAAGGGTGGGTACAGCTCCTCCCTACAGGACACCGGTTTCCCAAACAAGCCCTGGAAATATCTGCAGTTCTGTCCTTCCTTTAGGAAGCCTCAGCAGAGTTCTGATGCCATAGGGGCTGAGCACAGATTCCAGCAGAGTCGTGGCCAGTGTGGCCTCCCAGGACAGAGCAGATGCTTGTCTGTAACAGAAATCCCACCCACCTCCACATGACTCTCCTATGACTCTGGGCAGGCCATTTACAATTAGGTGCACAAGTGGTGAATTTGGGTGTCTCGAGTTGCAGTTGTCTTGAGAGACCAGAGACATGACTTCTAAAACCAGGACATATCCCTGCAATTGAAACCAGTTGTCTCTGTAGTTATTGTCTCTGCAGATCCTGTGAGATAAGTACACAAAATACTGCATTCCTTTTGTTTTCCTTTAACTGTCAGCCATACAAATTCTGCTTTATAATTGAGCATCAAGTCAAGTTCTTTCCTTCTTACTCATAAGTAACATTCAACAAGCCAAAACAGGCCACAGGAATGCCAAAAATATAACCCTTTGGAACTCAGTAAACACTTTTGTTGATAGTGCTGAAAACGGAGCAGAATCATTTTCTCTGAGTGCACTCAGAGGTAATGAGAGCCCATTTCTTTGAGTCACTGAACTCAACCTGAGTGCCAATGGGACAGGCTGAGCTGGTGAATCTCATGATCCTTCCCTTATGTGCCAGTTTATTTTAACTCCTTCTAGAGTCTCCAAAGGAAAAGACTCTCATGCTCAAAGATACTGAAGCAGCAAAGGACAAGTCCAGAAATAAAGTCTCTGTAATGTTCTTTCCTTCCTTGCCTAGATCAGTGCAAGACAAGCATAGGCTTTTCTAAGCAGAAAGGTCCATGGAGAGAAGGGAAAGAACCTCATAATCCCCTTTCCTTCTGTATCCTCACACTGTATGCAGCTATGGGTTTGTGGGGACTGTGAAACCCTGCTTTCTTCTAATCTTTATTGTCTTGGTCCTTAATAACTCTGGAAGTAGATTGCTAACAGCACAAGTTTTCCATGTAAATCCCCCAGTGATGTCCAAGGGTTTGCCCAGCACAACTGCCCATCACAGTCTCCAGTGCTGAGAAATTATGGAATTTGCACTAAGTCAGCACTGGAGGAGAAAAGAGAGAACAAAATGGAGGGGAAAAAATGGAGAGTAACAAATGGAGAGTGCAGAAAAGAAAGATACAGAAAGCAAATCAGAACCACTTAACATGGGTTAACTCCTTCATGGCTGGCATCTCTAAATCCCAGGAGAGCTAGTTCAAACACCAGAAAGGCAGCAAGCTTGCTCTGAGACCTGCATGAACATACAGATATGGAGACATTATACAGGCAGTATGGAGAGTTCAAATGAAGGGGATAAAATCTATATGCTACTGTGGGTATGTGCATGTTCCATTGTGTGCAGCACCAACAGCTCTGAGAGTAGAAAATCACAAGCCAGGCCTCACATTATAATGCAATAGGCTTTGAAACCTTAAGATTTTGAGCTATAAATTTAAACAAACAAACAAAACAATCAAAACCCAACAAAACAAAAAACAACAACAAAATCAGCAATAACAATGAAACAAACAAAACCAAACAAACAAAAACCCAAGCCTTGCAAACAAACAAACCCCAAACAAACAAAGAACCTCAAACCAGGACAGTGAGCACACTTTTGCTAAAATCCCAAAGTGACAGAAGAAGGTGAGGATGAACAGAAGTGGTTGCTGAAGTTTGTCTGCCACCCCTTGATGCCTGTGCTGGAGAATGCACACAAACCTGCTGGAGTGTCCTGCACACTTTGGCAGCCTTGTGCCCAAACTGTCCTGACTGAAGGCTTTCTCTGAGGGATGTAAACAAAGGACAAATTTGGAACAAACTGCCGAAACAAGCTGATGAAGTGCTGCCTGAGTAACCCACACAGAATGTAAGCAGCAGCCTTGTGGAGAAGACTGGACTGAAGGAGGGAAGGGTCTATGAGGGGTTTGATTTTTTTTTCCCACTGAATCAAGATGGAAACAGTGTATGGGTCTTGCTTCTCTTTGTGACTCTGGGGAGAGCAGGGGGATTGGTTTCAGTGGCTCATTTCCCCAGGCTCCTGCTGTTTCATGGAGATCAATGTGTCATTTAATAGGGAGAGGCTTTTCAGCTCTCTGAGATTTTATCTGCTGATGGCTTCCATGATATTTATAGACATATCCATCAGCATAACAGCAGGAAGCAATTCTCCAGGGGTCAAATTGGGTGGATTTCCCCTATGTAAAGTGCATTATGGATGCAGCTTTCTGTATAGGATTAACCACTTAACTCACTGAATCCCGAACATCATCAGCTATTGTTCACAAAAACTGATGATCTCCACGGCTTAGTTGTGGGATGGTCGACTTGTTTTCAGCCTCAATTATCTTTTCAAATAATAAGGTCCTTTGTTAACCTCTGACTTGCTGAGCACTGTGTAGGCAGCCTATTAAGTACTTCACAGTCCTCTTTTAACCCTATGATTCGGGCAGCTCTAGAGATTTAGTCCCATGATTGTCCTATTTCTGACCAGTCTGAATCTTACATGAACAGCAGCACCAGAGAACCTGCTTTGATCATGGCAAGCTTAGGAAAATAAAGCACGGTGGCTTGGAAGATCGAGGCAGAACCTACGCGCTCATTATACAAAGTGTTTTAATGCTTTCAGCCTAACTTTTGGTAATGATTTACAGGGCACGCTTCCCTGCTAAGACTATTTAGAGTCAGCTCCTTTGGGGATTTAGGATGCTGTGATTCTATCTCCTAAAATTATTCTCCTAACTTTCTAGTATTGAATTTCTCCTGGTGAGCACACCTTTTGGAATGAGACAGCCTTGCAAGGGGAGCTCAGAATAGACATATTGTTCCAGCAGCTCAGAGTGCATTGGAAATGTGAACTGCTGTGAACTGCTGCTTGATTTGACACAGAAAGATGGATGTAGAGTCCTGACATGGACAAGTGTTCTTGAATACAAATTTGAGTTATTTAAGGTTTTGTTTCCAATCACCAGAGATATCATCAGTCACGTCTGTCCATCCACTCTCCCTTTCAAATTCACCATGACCTCCCCATGGCCTTATTTCACTTAACCTTGCTGTGTTTACAGTGACCTCCATCCTCATGACTTGGTTGTACTCGGAGTGCCAGGCTGACACACCAGCATGCAGCTCTCTCACTCACAAAGACGCTTCATGAGGAATGTTAGGGCAGCTGCTGTCTATCCCTGAGAGAAAAAATTAAGTTCCTAATCCCTGGCAGAATCCACCCCACTTTCCATCCTTGAAGGTCTGGTCAGAGTTCATACATGAATCCCATTTCCATTACTTTGCTCTTGAGGGGTTTTATTTTGCTGGTGTACACAGCTGCAGTGTACTCCTGATCCTTTGCTTTACCCTCGTCCATTTCATTTCATTCAGATATATTGTAACACTCCATAAATACAAGTGAAATTACAAATCAAATAAGCCTTCTGTCGGGTAGGAAAGACAATGACATTGTCCTCTCTGTTCCTCTGGCTACATCTGCTGAAGGATGGTGGCAGTGGGAGACAGGAGAGCTACAGCCTAAAGTTCACTTTGATAAGCTAAAAATATTATAAATACAACTTGTCCCATCTAGGGTGTAGTTCCAAAATATATTAATTACAGCTTAGCAGTTTTTCTGCCATGTTTCAAGCAAGTTCTTTCAGGCTGTCTACACTGAGTCATTTTTTGGAAATAAACTTTTTGGATCTAACATTAAATGAGAAATAATTTCAGATTTGGTAGTACAGACTGGGTTTTCAACTTCCTCCTTGAACAGGCATCTGGAACAAAAATGTGTCTAGAAAATTTTGGCCTGCCTTTTGAGACTGCCTGGGCTCAGGCTGCTCCCAAAGCTGAAAACCTCACTGAGAGACAAGGGCTGGATTCCTCACGGGCTGCCCTTCCCCCAGTGCCAAGAAGTAACCTCGTATGTCTAAGGCTACATAAACTAATTAGACATCTAATCCTACCTTTGTCTGCACCTGGTATTGCCAAGAAAGACGAGAAGGAGCAGCAAGTACGGGAGGTACAGAGGGCAAGAGAACATCAGCTCGTCAGGGAAACAGGGCCAATAGACTGCTTGAGACATTAATCCTACACACAGTGTAAGCACCCCTCTCAAACAGGTAAGACCCTGAAATAGCACACAGATCTTCCAGAGGACGAGAGAAATCCTCCCAGAAGAAAGGTACTGCACATTCATTGACTACGTTAAAAAAATCCTCACATGCCGTTCATAAAAAAAGCAATTACCAGTTAATTACTGTATCAAGTTCACGAGCACAAACAGCAAGCAGGGAGGTTCTGCCCACCACAGCCGGAGGGGCACTCAGGGGGTGCTCTCCGTGAAACACAAGACACAAAGGTTGCACCAGCAATCAGCCCTTCCCTGGGGATTTCTCCCGAGGCTCAGGCACTGCTACCACGCAATGCAGCGTTGCTGGCTTTCCTGAAGCAACCTTGCATCACAGCTTTTGGGAGCACCACGAGATCTGGCCAGGCAAGAGCCAGGACCAGAAGACTGAGATGGAAAAGAGTTTGTTAACTTCTGTAGTATATTCTGAAATTTCCAATTCAAGATGCAGGAGATGCATTGCCTGCTCGTAGAGATAATTAACGCAGATCACAGTAAATGTGCATTCAGAATGAGGGACAGATGACTGACAGACACTGTGAAAAGAAATACTGACATGTCAGAAGTTAGGTTAAAAACGAGAAGAACCATTTTCTCAAATCACTTTGTTTGCCTTGTGGTACAAATAGTTCCAAGATTCACACTGTCAAGCCTTTCTCCCACTCATGAGAGCACAAGGCTCACTTTTGAAAAACGAGGAAAGGTGGAGACTAATGGATGAGAGTTGATTTTGGCAAGCTGGGCCTTGAAAAGTGGTATTAACTGTTAGAGGGGTTGTGACTCTGAAGTGATGAGCAAAGAGACGCTGTGCTAGGCAGACAGGGTGTAATTGACCCACAGTGATGACAGGCTTCAGTATTTTCTCACAGATAATAACTAGCTGAAGAAAAGAAGATGCCTTAGGCCCCTAGCCGAATTGGTCACCTTACAGCTATGAAATGCCCCACCCAGCACTAATTATGACTATTATAATAGTAACAATTAAATCAAAGTAACTGCTGCTATTCTTTGACAGCTGCCTTGCCAAGGCGAGTATTTGTTTGATTATGAAGCAAAGAAAGGGATGTAATCAACTTAAAATTGCCCTTTGTTTCGGAAAGGTTCTGTTATTCTGTGAGTAAAACTCAAGTTTTGACAAGTTGTGAACACAACCCTGTGTTCCCAGTTTCCCAATTTCCAGTGTTTACACCTCACGCAGTGTTTGTGCATCTGTGATGAAGGTTGAAACAGAGATTGGCTCTCCTGTTTTATGTGATACCCCTCAGCTGGACTCTGGCTGTGGCTGCCCCATAGTTGTCTTTTCTGCCTTGTACCGTCCTCACCTGTTGCTTATATAGGTTTGGATATAGCCAAAATCAGACATGAGTGCATTTAAACACACTGACTAGGAACATCAGCAGGTGGGCCCAAAATCAGGTGAGTCTCCTCTAAACAGTTCCATTTCCAAAACAAAACCCAGGTTTGATGCTGTGCCACGATGCTTGGTGAGATAAGAAAGCACCACCATGGGCCATCTGTTCAAAGCACAGAGAGCTTTCACCTTCCCCCAGCCCCGGGCTCTGCAGACTGCCTGCCAGCAGCTAGGGAAGTCCTGGATCTGGGCTAATTGAGGGGATCTGCAGCCAGCCAGCTTCATATTTAATGGGGATTTACTGCTGATGGAAATTACAAGCGAATTACAGATTCCAGCACGTCATGGTTTTGCCAGAGTCAAACAAAAGCATGTGGTGATAAGAACAGAGTGCTGCACACTGGGACCTGAGGTCTTCATGGACCTCATTGCTTTGCTAAAGTAATCCTGATAAGCTATGAGGTACTACAGAGCTCTACATCTTTCCTAGAGACTATGCTTTCCTCAGTTGTGTTCATAATGTCATTTATAATTTCCAGCTCTTCTGTTTGTTTTCATAGGAGTGTAGGAGGGTTTCTTTCTCTTCAAATCAAATCATAGGGCCTCACCATTTCTAGCTCAAAGTCTCCCTAATGCTGCTAATCTCCTATTAACAGCCTACTGACACAGAAGAGACAACAGAAAAAGACTGATTGCCAGCCCTCTGGCCCTGTGACCGTGTGCTGGTCAGATCTGGATTAATAGTTGAGGCGATTTACCTCAGGAGGCCTTGTCACAGGTGCCTGTAACTCTAAACTCTCCTCGAACTGCCTGGCAGGAGAGGGAGGAGGGGAACCAGTAAATCCACAGATGATGCACACACAAACAAGGCTCTGATGAAAATAATTTTTCTTCTCCTGTACAAAATCAGGATGACTGTGGGGAAAAAACTCCTTGACTTCATACAAGGCAATGAGCTGGGCATGGACATTCCACCCAGGACACAAAACCCACTGTGGTACTTGCTCATGCTACCTGTCACTGACAGCAAGTTTGTTCAGCTTTTCTGGTCACTAGAAATTGCTACCCAGGAGCACAGGCAAACCTGCTGCTTCCCTCCAGTGCTTGTGTAGTAGGACAGACTGCCCTGCTGTGTAGCTGGTTCAAGTACAAGAGGGATCCTTTCAGCTTTAAGACAATTTAAGCTGCTCCCATTCAAGGAAAGATGGAAAAACAGCATCATTCTTATTTGGCAACAAGTATCCATGTGACAGCTCAGTTCAGCAGCCCAAGCAGTCTCAGGCTCCCCTCCCGGGCTGGACTGCACCTCCTACATTTGCCGTGCCGGCTGTGCTGCTCCATGACCCTACATAGCAGGAGGAGGGTGCTGGGATGACGGGTGCAGCTGACCAGCTGCACTTGACGTCACCCAGCAGCAGAGTGTCCACACAGAGCATCTGAGCTGCACCAGGAGTCTGCCTGCCTGCCAGCGAGAGAAACAGAGGCAGGAGCTGGTGCTGCCTGGGCGCAGGTCAGCTGCCGAGGCTTCACGTGTGCCCGACAATGGAGCTCAAGCATCTCTCATCTCCACGAAGATGATTATATTTCAGAATGATTTCATTTTGCTTGTTAACAAATTGCCGGTAAAATAGGTAATTGTTCCTGGCCTGAAGTTAAACAATCCTGTTACTGAGTGTAATTTGCAGGTCAGAGAGCTGCAAGAGGTTTGGCCTTCAAGGCACCACACTGTCCCCTCTAGGAAGAGGGGTGAAGTACAAAAACATTCTACCATGCCTTCCAGAGAAATAAATTTAACCTATAATCATTGGTATTACAAGGCTGCTTGTCCACCTTGGCTTCTTACACAACCACACGCTGCAGCTCATGCGGAGCTGCCGTTCAGAGCGACTCCTACCCCTCCCTGACCCTTCCCAGCCTCTAACATCGCTGCATCAATGTTGCAGCTCGCTGTCTTTCCGCAGGTCGTTATTCATCAGGCGCATCTGCAGGGAAACAGGATCTGACTGACTCCGCAGCACAGCTGCTCCTGCTGCTCGCTCCCCCACCTGAAACAAAGCCCCGTACCAAAAGCTGCCTCCGTGACCGCAACACCTACTGCAAACATCACCAGAGCAATGCTGGGCTGCCCTTCTAAGGGACACAACACTACTGGCTGCCCCCCATGAGAGAAATCCTTCAACAGCATCTTTGCATAACACAAACTTACCTTGTTTTTGTGCTGTCTCACTCCTTTTCTGAGTCTCAGTGAGGAGCATCCAGCCAGTGTGAGTCTTTTTCAAACTTGATTCCTTATCCATATTTGGGAATTTGTGCTGGGCACTAGCTGGTACGAGGCACGTTCTTCCCACAGTGCACTTTGGGACTTGTAGTTCCCAAAAAGGAATGTTGTTTTCCAAATTGCAAGTGCCGAGCAACAGAAACAGAAGTCTGAAACGCCTTTACTTCTGCCTTTGCTTGCTGCTGGGCCTTTCTTTCACACGTGTCTGTGCAGTGGTTTCACCTTTAGCCAGCCCGAATTCTCCAGGAACCTCTTCCACAGTTAAGGGCAATGAGCCAACTCCTTGGATGCACCGCTGTGTAAAAGCTGTTACTGCAGAGTGCTCCTGCTGCAGCCGAGAGGGGCAGGTACATGGTCCTGCCTCCTGGAAACAGCTACCTAGAAAAAGAGCTCTGGTCAAGTTTTTAATTGTATTCGCCACACTGAAATGGCATAGAAAATCCCCTTTGAAAGATATGTTTCACTCTTTAGCATGTTTTCTATTAAGCCTATTTGATATTTAATTAAGTAATCATAGTAGGGGGACAGATAAATGTGTCAGTTGTTTAAAAAGGTTACAGGATAAATCAATCCTGTCTCTCCTGTAGAGATCCATTTTTGAAGAGCGTTTGCACTGACTGCGGTAATTACCTTGTAACCAAGACACCCTGTTGTTTTTAAATAACAACCAAAGGAGAGTGGGAATCGCTGCCTGCCGGGTGCTGCTGGAGGCGCTGTTATTACGGCCCAACTCCATTAACAGCGTAATGTGCTTAGAACTGCGGGCACGGGCAGCGGGAGGAGTGGTGCCCGGAGGAAGAGGCGGCCGGGAGCGGAGAGCATCCATCAGCCGCCCGGGCGGTGCTGCGGAGCGGCGGGGAGCGCTCTCCCGTTAGCACCGCGCCGAACCCCTTCTCCCGGCTCCTGGCTGGGGCGAGGAGAGCTGGGACACTCTCGGGGCTGGGCTGACGCCCAGCGGCCGCGGGGAGAACAGCCGAGGCGGGCTGTTCCCTCGGCCCCTTTCCTTCGGCGGCCACACGAGGGAGAAGATGAAGGGAGCGCGTTTTGGCAGGGACGGGCACCGATCTCGGTCCCAGAGCTGCGGCCGCAGCCGCTCGGAGCGCTCGCCCCCCGAGAGCCCGTTTTCCCCTGGAGAGTCACAGCAGGGCTCAGGCTGGAAGGGACAACCGTGGGTCATCCTGTCCCACCTCCCTGCTCAATCAGGGTCATTGCAGGGCACACGGCACGGGAATGCATCTAGGCGATTCTGGAATATCTCCATAAAGGGAGACTCCACACCTTCTCTGGGCAATCTATTTCGGTGCATGGTCGCCGCACAGTAAAGAAGTTCTTCCCCTTATCCAGGTGGAACTTCTTGTGCATCAGTTTCTGCCCGTTGCCTCTTGTCCTATTGCTTGGTACCACAGAACAGAGCCTGCCTTTATCTTCTTAGCACCTCCCTTTAGGTATTTATACGCATTAAAGAGGTTCCCTGTCAGTCGTCTCTTCCCAAGGCTGAACAGACCCAGCNGGCGAGCCGCCCGCCTGGGCCTCGGGGCCGGCGCAGGCGGCCGCGCTGCTGGAGGAGGCGGCGGACCTGCTGGTGCTGCACCGCGACTTCGCCGCCGCCGTGGAGCGGTGCGAGGCGGGCTGCGACAGCCTGGGCCCCGGCCCCGGCCCCGGCCACGAGAGGTGCGAGCGTGCGGAGGGGACGCGGTGGCACTGGGAAGCTGCTCGGTGTCGCATCAGCGCCGGGCTGGCTTCGANNNNGGGCTGGCTTCGAACTTCAGGCCATGCCTGCATTGCTTCGGGGTTTCTTTTAGCCCTGTCGATATTAACGTGTTTCATCTGTGCGTTTTTGAGGGAAGTGCGGTGTGCCCAGGAGCCTTCCCTTCCTTCTCTCAGAGTTACAGTCACAGTGCATATCCTCAGAGGTCGAATTGGCCTTTTTAAAGGGGGCAAGTAGAGGGGAAGGAACGGAAGCAGAGAACCGTGTGGTACCTGGGGTGCACTGAAGCTCACTGGAAGGGGAAATATGGTTGTAAGAAGCGCTTATTTAGCTGTCTGTTCCCTACCAGTTTTGCAGAAGTGAAATGCTCCCTTTGTGTTGTGGGGATTCAGGCGCTGGCCGAGATGAACCGGTGGAGAGAAGTTCTGTCTTGGGTCCTACAGTACTACCATGTCCCTGAGCATCTGCCTCCAAAAGTTCTGGAGTTGTGGTGAGTTTCTGTCTGTTGCTGTCAGATATACACACGGGGCTTGCGTTAGGTTTAACTGCAGGCCAGGCTTGGGTATTATGTGATATTTTCACTTTGTGTGGTGTGAGATCTAGGACAGGCCTGTTCTGTGTGTGCTGGAGCATGCCTGCAAGATTGCTTCATGGTGATCAAGACTAAAGGGGGTGATGCTGAGAGAGTAAGATCAATAGCTGCACCTGTTGTCTGCCTCAGAATTCTCTCTGTGCTTTGATGTTGACCCTGATTGATACCTCATGAGAGCTGCTTGTGGGTAGTAGCTGTCAGTGATGTCAGCTTCCAGAAAGACTCAGGGTTTTCTCATACTTCTCCCTTGCATCTCAGTATCCTGCTGTACAGCAAAGTGAGAGAGCCGCAGGTGATGCTGGAGGTCGGCAGCAGCTGGCTGAGAGCCCAGGCCAACCAGAGCCTCCCCGAGTTCGGGTCGCTGCTGGAGCTGTACCTGGCGCAGGTGCTGCTGCCGCTGGGGTGCTTCGAGGGCGCGGAGGAGCTGGTGCGGGGCTGTGACGTGTTTGACAGCGAGCAGCAGCTGGAATTGCTCGGCACCATCGGCGAGAGCCGCTGTCGCTGGACTCAGCGGGAAGAGACACGCTCGGCTGCTGAGGAGCAGCAAGACCCAGCCACAGAAACTGTTCTGGGTGGGCTTTCCCTCTGTTGTTTGTGCTCCTTTTTTACAGTTTCATTTCAAGTTGGTCCCTTACTGGCAAAGGGTAGCAAGTATTAACTACGTATTGAGAATATTGCCATGATAAACAGGCCATGAGGAAGTCCCGTTGTGTATCGCAGCAGGAAATAAAAGACTTAGTGATACCTTTGCTGAGAATTGCAAAGCATATTTAGTCTCTGCCAACATCAAGAGATGACAATTAATGCCCAGGATTGAAAGCACTGTGGAAGTTTTGGGGTTTTTTTTTTAAGTAAAAAAGACTAAGACCACCTGGCAATCCTTTAAGGAAATATTTTGTTGTCTCTGTGTACAGTTTGCTTCATTTACATTTATACTTGAGTCCAAGTAGAACAATACCTGTCTAACATTTAAAGTACTGCTTCTTCCCCAGAGCTGTAAATCATTTGATGTTTTCTCCCAGCACAGAAGCTGGCACTACTGTGGTATAAGATCATATTGTAGTAAAGTAGATGCCTAAAAAGAAGTATAATGAAGCGTATAACAAAATTGTACTGTTTTTCTGTTGTATAAAAAACCAAACCCAACCCAATTCTCATGCAATCAGACTTCCAGTATCTTGTTTCTTATTGGCTATATCTGTGTGATTACTTTTTAAACTTTACTTTGCCCTAACAGCCTTTCTGTTCTTGTTTTCCAGGAGTGCTGTCCCAAAAGCTTCTGACCATGTTGACATTGCTACGTAGAGCACTGAGGTCCATGTCAAACCACTTCTATTTACTTCCTTACAAGAAGATGCTCTTGGCTACCTTTTTGCTGTACCTGGTGGTGGTGAGATTAGACCCAGGTACAGGATTAAGATTTCCAGTTTTTAAAATTCCATTATGGTTATGGAGAAGAAATGAGTTGCTTTTAATAAATCTGGTCTGTGTAAATATCTCAGGGAGACAAAAAATCTGGGTGACTAGGAACTTAATGTGTTTAATGTTTCCAGCATGTAGAAAGATGAAGATCCACAAATGCCATTTTTCTGCAAACTCTTTTGAGCAGCCAAGGTACAGACTGTGAGAGGCAGGCAGAGCTGACCTAGACTCAGCTGTTTCCTCATCGAAGGAAGGAAGAGAACTAGAGTTTTATTAATTCTAGCTGGGGGTAGTTCTTTCTTAATATGTTTAGTGTATGTTAGCTTTACCTAGTTAGTTTTACCAAGTTAGTTTTACCTTTTTGTTCTGCTTTGCAGCTTCTCCCACGTCACTGCCGTTCATTTACAAACTGGTCCAGCTCTTCCGACAGGCTTGGGCAGCTGTGCTTTCTCCAATCCATAGGCCTCCAATTCGAGACTAAGTGTCTTCCTCCACTAAAAGTGTCACCTCGTCTTGGGCATGTTACCAGGCTCTTCAGGGACTGTTCAAATCTGAGATGTGGACTCCTGGAATTTCTTCAGACAGGAAATGGTGTTGTATGAATTTCGAAGCCACAGCAAGTATTCCTGACATTTTGCTTGGTCCTGTCCAACACTACGGTACAGCCACTCCGTCCATATCTACAACTGAATAAGAATCCTCCTTTTCAAACACTTTGTTTTGGATGTGTCTCCTGAGTGAGGGTTGTGTAGCTAGTTATGAACTATGGAAGAAGTTCTCATCCTTGCAAATGCTGAGCAGTTCTCTGAACAAGTGCAATTCCTGGAGGACCAGTGATTAGGGTAATACTCTGTTTTCCCTGAAGACATCTGAAAAGCCCAGTTCCTGCAGCATGGGATTTAGGACAAGCACATGGAAGAAAAACACTGGAGGAATTAAAGCCTATTGCATTTTGAAAGCCATGGTTTCTCTTGTGACTGATGCCTCTTTGGACAGGCACACTGGATTTTAGTCATATTTAAGCCAGAAAGATGAGGGGGTGGGCCACAAAGATTGTTGTGTTGTATCTACTCTTCTTAAATGCAAATTACAGCACTCAGTGCTTGCCTGATGCATAGCCATTCCTAGAAGCACTTGATGGTGGTGGTAAGGAAATAGACTTATTTTTTTAAATTATACTCTATGTTATTGTCTAGCTGAACAACTGAAGTTGTTGCTTTGTTTTGCTCTTTCTCTACCTCTTGCTTTGTTTATGTAGATGTCAAAAAGTCTCTCTGTATAGCTAGAATTGCTCCCCAAGTCCCCAGTATCCAAAGTCCTGGGTTAGATGGGAGTCATTTAGCAATGCTCTGTCATTCAGAACAAAAGTTTATTTTTTATAGAAAGAGGTAATTCTCTGACATCACAAGACCTTCCCCAGATCATTGGCAAGAAAATTGTACACCTGCAGGTCTGTCACCAGACCAGCTCCATTTCTGACCACATGGGGCAGAAATTCGAGGTTTGGGGTGGAACATTAATTTCTCCTCCATCCATTCATCCATCTGTCATCAGTTGACAAAAGGTAAATTCCAAGGAGGGAGCACTGATCTAACAAAATACTGCTTTCAAACAGTTGTGTGCTGGAGGGGACAAGTTAAAGGTGAGAAGCCAGGGACAAATTTGCCTCTGTCATCCCAGCACCTGTGCCAAAAGGGTGTAAACTCACTGATGTAAGCCCAAACTACAAAATGTTGTCAGAGCAGCCTTTTTGGTGGGAGCACCCCAAACCCATGAGAAGTACCAGTGTAGATCCCAGTGTGGTGTCTTACAGCAGTAGTGCCCTTTGTCTCTAGCAATAACCATACTCCAAGGTGGTGGCTGTTGCTGTTTTCTTCACACAGGGCGTGTTGGTACCCTCAGACTGTGTGTGTGATCTGTTGCTTTGCTCCCTGCTGAGGCACTTTGCAGTCTCATCTTCACTACTAAAAATAGTTGTCTGTTTCATCTTAAATTATCCCAAAAAGAGTTACACCCCAGCATTATTGTCAGACAAACTCAGGTTATTCAGGAGTGTAATAATGACCTTGCCTAGTTGTCTCAAGAGATTTTAAAACCCGAACCAATCCCATATGCCTCCCCAAAGTTTTTGTCTCTGCCAGGACTCTACACCAGGTTAAGTAGCACATAGCTTTTCCATATAAAAAAGTAATTTCTTATATACTCTGCACACACAGGGAAGAGCAGCCTTTGATATTGCTTTGATATTGATATTTCAGTTTATTACTGAAACCAACACTTGATGTGAAATCAGATAGAATGAAACACAGAAGCTCTGTCTGGAGTTGAGCTCTTCCAAGAAATGACCAGGATCAGTCCTCTACCCCTCTGCTTTGTAAGGCCTCTGGTTAAATCCTTTGTAAGCCAGTTAATGAAATGGCAAACTTCACTCTGAAGTCAGGCCAAATTCTTATCAAAGTGACTGTTAGGTAATGAACACTTTTTGCTGTAGTCTTCTGGCATCATTTTTAGTTGGATGGCAGAGATGCTGTTTTGGAGGTTGGTTTGGACCAGTGGTTTCAGCAGGCCATACATAGTTTTTAGAATGCTGTTAAGTGTCCTTTACCAGGACTTTTAACATTCAACTTTATTTTAAGTGTAGGTTGGTAACCTTGCTAACCTTTACTGGAGTACTACTGATTTAGAATTTATATTGTTTTTGATTGATCATGAGAGAGCAAGAAGGCAGAATTAAGCTATCAGGGTTTTTTTGCAATTAATACTAAAACTGCAGTATCTAATTTTTATAATAAAGTGACTACTGATTTACCTCTGTAAAGTTGCTTGTTTGTGCTGTGATTGAGTACATGAAAAAAAAAGGTGTTTATTGTATTGATACACTACAAAGTATATAAAAGTTTTCAAGAATTGTTGCACATTGTTTCATAGTTTCAGCATATGTGAATTAAGTAGAAAATGTCTTCAGTGTGAATCTGATGAGATCTAATCCACTGATGATGTTGGTAGAGTGTAAGTCTGCATTTTAGCATGGCCAAGATCAATACTACCAAGAATAAAGTATTCATCATTATTAGATTAATGTATCTTTATATTAGAACTAATTACAGTTCTGACCTTACTGTACTAGGGGAGAAAACTCTACAAATAAAAAGTAAAAATACATAGCACAGTTCTCTGTTTCAGGGATAATGCCTGAAAACCAGTATTTTATCAATGTAGCAGTGTTATACAGGTACTTAATTACTAGACTTGGGAGGTTCAGAAATCTTGAAATGAGATGCTGCTGGTTCTCCCAGCAGGTGGCAACAGACTAACAGAAAACAGTTATACAGGGAACACAAGGAAAGTGTTTACATCTTCATTCACTTACTGAAGAAGGTATTAAAATGTGTGGGACATGCAAAGACTTACACGTCCCAAATTAAAAGGAAAAGAGGATTTTGTGTGATCACCTAAGAACTTACTAAGAGTGCACTGTTTGTAAAATGGCATAATAATGTTCTAAAATAATCCATGATTCTAACACTTGGTGAGTCATTTAGTTAACCAGCCTGTAAGGAGGGAGTGATGTAGTAGAGGAGAAAAAGCATTTAACTGTCTTTCATTTGCCTCTTGATGTATTTCAATCTCCAGCATATTGAGTTGGGGGAAAAAGGAGAAATCACATCACATTCAGGGTGATGGTGTTTGTCTTCCCAAGGCAGTGATGGAGCCCTGCAGTCCTGGTTGTATCTGAACACCTGCCTGTCCATGGGAAGTGTGAATCCACTCCTTGGTTTGCTTTGCTTTTGTGCACAACTTTTGCTTTGTGTGGTAAACTATACCTCAATGCACAGGTTTTCTCTGACTCTTCTGATTTAGTGCTCAGTTGCCAGCTGGGGTTAAACCAGTACAACAGTACTTCTGAGTTCTAGATTATTCAAAAATGCCATTTTCAGAGATGTGTCTAGCTTTAATTAGAGAAAAAGGCTTTAGGTTTCATGTGGCAGCTCACCATCTGCCCACAGAGGTTGAATGCCAGCATCCATCAAGATGACTTACTTTCCAAGAATCCAGGTCCAGGCCATATCTGCCTCATGTGTCTATGGACTCCCACTGGCAGAGAAAACGCCACAAAGGACTGTTGCAAATAATTTAGTAATTCACAGACCTCTTTTAGATTTTGTCGCTGCTAGATCTGACACATTGACTCCAAGTGTGCCTAAGAGGTTTTGGGTGGTGGACTGCTCAAAGTATTTGCTGTGAGACATTTTCCTGATTCTCTGAAGCTGTGAGCATTAACATTTCAGATTGTCCAGAGCACCAGAGCTTGTCTGGAATGTTACCACTTCCACTAGAAGAAGAACACAAGAGCAACCTATTCCTTAGTCTCAAAGCAATGATCTGATGGTTTTCTGAAGAACTCTGAGAGTCAGCTTAAGCAAAGCAGCAGATTGAAAATTATAATGGAAATTCTTTGTTAAAAAACAATTATGGCTCCAGAAATTATGGCTCTGTAGCTTTTCCCAGTCAAAATCAAAGAATAATGATTTGCAGGTTTATGTAAAGAACAGCAAAATGAAGACTATACCAAAGTGAGTTTATAAAAACCAGTATGAACTGGTTGTCACTGTTAAAATGTAGGTGTTAAAGAAGATACTTCTCTGCTGGTTGCCAGCAGTGGCAGAACAATCTATTAATACCATCATGACAGAGTAGACTAACCTACATTTTAGGAATTATCTATTTAATGTCTGCTGATTAAACATCATCATAAACAGTACATTTATAAAGTTTGGGTATACATGACACAGATTCAAGCAATTAAGTGTGCCTTCCTCTTTGTAACCTAGGGGTTGCAAATATGAGGATTTCTCTACTGAGAGAAGCTGCTGTTTTCTAGTGGTGAACTAGTGCAGAAGGAGCAAAGTGGTGGAGGCAACTGCGCTGATTTGGTGTCAGAATGTTCCAGATCTGTCCTGCAATAAACACTGCAATAAGAATCAAATTTCTTTCTGGGTTTGGGCAGAGAAGTGAGTCTGTACTGAAAGCTGTCCCATACTGCTGACAGCCTGGATGACTGCACATGGAAAGAGAAGTAATAGAAGTAAATTGAAACGTTAATAGAGAAGCCAGGAGGTCATTTCAAAGTGCTAGTAGAGCACACTTAAGAATGGTGATTATGTTTACTTTCCAGATCTCTATTTTTTTTCTTCTTCTCTTTTCCATTCATTTGCTCTCTTATGCTTTCTGTACTGGAATTTAGGTGTGATTTTCATCTACAGAAGTATGTGTTGGCAGAACAGGGAACTGGGATGGTGTGTGCCTTGCAGGTGATGTAAAATCCTGAGGTGTGAGAAAGCACAGTGTACAATGTGTTACATGGCCACGCTCCAAACCAATGAGCGTACCAAGCCTGGCTGCACTGAGTTTGAAGCCTGGGGTGTCTCTGAGCCCGGGCTGTGTGGGTGGATTTGCACAGGAGGGCTGCTGGAGGCAGCAGGGTGACCTCTCCCCGCAGCGCTGTGACGCTGAAGCGCAGCAGCAGGTGCCGGGGCCGGGCCCAGGGTGCCTCCTGCCCTGCAGCCCAGAGCCAGGCTCCGGCACAGAGCTGCCACCAGTGATCCCAAAGGGAGGGAAACACCTCTGGAGACACCATGGTAAGGGGGATGGGGGAACACTGGGCACACGGGCACTGGGAGGGCCGTGGGCAAGGGAAGGCAGTGGGGCCTGCTGTCCTTATCAGTAGGTTTTGCCACCAAACCCTGATCTCACACACCACTTACCACGTAAGAAAATGGGAAAGGAGTGCAGAAAATCTCACTGAAGCATTACAGCATTAAGTTTCTTCAGAGAGTCCCTAACTAGTGGGATTATAAGATAGATGTGGAGTCTTAGTTGTTTGGTACTTTCTGTTGTGACCACATTTTCTCAACACCAGTTAATTTTCATATAAGACAATTGTTTTTTTTAGAAATAAACAAAAAAAGTTATTTTCCTTTGTGTCTGTTTCAAATTAATTTAGCCCCAATGGCTATACTGTCCATAGATATACAGGGTATGCATGTGTGTTTCTGGAGTCCATGAATCCTTTTATATATGTATGTGTTTGAGTAAGTGAAAAAATGCCCTTTGTTTTAAGTGTTGGGGGTTTGTTATAAATTTGTAGAAATCTTTCAAAACCTCTTAGAATGTGAAAAAATCCATTTCACCTTGTACTCCAGTATATCTCTAGCACTGAGTCTAATTTTGGTGCAGAGGAAGATCTATGTTACTTTCTGCCAGCTCATCTCACAGGCAAAATACTTCCATGGGCTTCCCAGACCTAGGGAAGTGAGTGTTTGTGGAACAGCTGGAAGACTGAAGTCTGCCTTTTGCAGTAAATCCTGGAGCCAGGTATTAGTTTGTTTTTTTAAGAGTCACAGCTGTCCCAAAGGTTTAGTTTCACAAAGGATCTGGTCCTTTCTACTGTTTCTTTATTAGACCTGTCCTGGGTCTACAGACATTAGTGGTGGGATGTGAAACATGAGTTTGGAATAGGCTCCAAATTAAAATATCATGTAAAGATCAGTTTACTCTGTGACGCTGAAGAAGGCCCACCCTCTTCCCTACTAAAAGTCTGGCATCTATTTTAATGCTGTTCACTATGCAAAGTCAGAAACCTCTTTTTCACTGTCTTTTCTCTTTGGCAGAATATTTTCAAATTACTGCTGGGGAAGGAGAAGATGAAATGGCTCAAAAAGCAGGGTTGAGATATGGTTTCAAACTAGTGCAGCTGAAAACTCAGTCTGAAATGTCTTATTTGAAGTCCTATATGAAGCTTTACAATTACTTATTAACTTCCTAAGGCAGCATTTACTTGTTCTATCTGTGAAAAAACAGACCAATTCCTCTACAGACCTGAAGAAGTGAGCAAAGCAGCTCTTTAGGTTTAAAATACTGTTTGACTTGTAATTGTAATTTTGCTTTAAAAGATATTGTTTTTAAAAGCCAGCTGGCCTCACTGCTGTGTTTGAAAAGAAAATAAACCCTTATTTTTCTTGCTGCCTGTCAGCCTCACAGTTCACACTGGGATTTGAAAGAAAAGGCAGGAGCCTTCCCTGTGGAAAGATTCACACGGGGATTTGAAAGAAAAGGAACCTGCCCTGTGGAATGTCAGCATTAATTGGATTCTCTAAGCCCAGATATGCCTTGGGTGTCTCCTGAGTAATCCTCCAGATTGCGACACACTGATTTATAAAGCCCCACTGTCACTCAACTCAGAGACTTCTGCCCAACTCAGTTGACAAAAAAAGTTGTGCAAGTACACTTGAGAGCACATGCATTTGCAGAGTCAGCAAAAATTTTCAGCTTAGAAATGAGTACTGAATAGAAATAATTTATTTCATTGAATGAAAGATTTAAATTGAGCTTTTATGTTCATTTGAACTTCTGGGGATGACTAGCTGAGGCAGTGCTGACTTTTGAAATTCTAGTTGCTTCTGAAAAAATGTCTTCAGTTATGTTTCTTAAACACAAATACATGTCAATTTGTGAAGAAAACACTGCTCCAGAGATGTAGCTGGACACACACTGTGACTGAAAATTTAGTTTTTGGGGAGGATACATTTAATTCTCAGATCACAGAATGATTTTGCTGGGTAAGCAGTTACAGAATTTAATTTAAAAAGAAAAATTTAACTGGTCAAATCTGATAGTGCCATTGGTTATCTCTAAATGCAATATTACAAAACAAGAATGAGTGAGAACCATCCTCTGCCCTCAAAGCCAGGCCTGCTTCATAGCTGGGCACCTCAATTCTCCTTCCCTCTCCAAAGCCTGGCAGTGGTCAGTGAGCTGCACACTGGAAACCATTCTTGACAATGAATTGTTCTCTGCATGGTGCCCAAGCATTGTCTGGAAAAATATTAACTGGCCTAAGCCAAAACTCTGCCAATTTTTTTGAATTATCAATCAGCACAGGAGATCACAGGCCAGCGTTAAGTACTATGACCTGACTTTGTTTTACTCCCTAGTATAGACAGGGCCCTGGGGATCACAAAACCAGAGCTCAGGCAGCTTTAATTGCTCCAAAGCAGAAACCAAATCTGAAAAAAATCCACATGCCTGAAACCACTCTCTCCTCAAAAAAATGCCTTTCACTACACACAGTGTTGCAATTGCTGGGTCTAACCCAGAAGTATTTGCTTTATAATTCTGCTTGTGAACTTATGAAATTCAGCACCAGGGCCTTCATGCTCCTATACTTTTTAGTGTACAGGATTGTGGAGCAATTGACACCTGCCTACTTTAGCCTGGTGTTACACAGCTTTGTCTTCCTGGCTGCCACAGAAACAATGCTGGAAATCATGCAAATACACTATACTGCAATGGCACTGCCTGACAAGCAATGGACCCATGATGTAAAATTAATGGCTGCTCAGGAGCTGGAAGGAACATTTGTTTTGACCAAGAAAATCTGGAATAATTTCCTTAGGTGAAAGCAGCTTGTCCAAGTTTCCACTCTAGCCTGCTATCAGAGGGCAGAAGGATCAAAAGACATCACCTGCCTTGGGTTACATAAGGGTGAAGGATGCCACATGGCTGGGTCAGGTTCCAGCCAGGAGTAAAAATAAACTAAACTGGGATGTGCCCCTCAGCAGGGCCAATCCAGGAAGAAAGGTGGGGTTTGTGTAATTGAAATTAATTTTTCCTGACTGTTTTAATATACTTCTGTAGTACAGCACACAGATCTCAATTTTTTAAAGAACTGTCCCAGTATCTGGCATGGGCATGTGTAGTCTCATTGTGGTCATGGGGCTGATTTTTTCACAATTCACTGATTTTTTGGAAAAGCAATAAACTGGGAAAAGGTAACCACCAGGAATAAGGAGGGCTAAGGTACACTGATTTTTCTGACCCTGCCTCTCCTCTCCCCCCTCAGCGTGAGTGCATCTCTGTTCACGTTGGCCAGGCTGGAGTGCAGATAGGAAATGCCTGCTGGGAACTCTTCTGTCTGGAGCACGGCATTCAGCCTGATGGCACCTTCAAGGACCTGCAGGACAAACTCAGCTCTGATGACTCTTTTACCACATTTTTCAACGAAACGGCCACTGGGAAGCACGTGCCACGGGCTGTAATGGTGGACTTGGAACCAACTGTGGTAGGTCAGTATAGAAATAAACCTGCAAAATGGAGATGAGATTGCTTTTCCTCATATCACCATGGTGTGCTACCAGTCTTCACTGGCACAAAGTGGCCCTTTGCACCTCAGGCTACCACTAGGTAGCATGAAATTAATTTTCTTGTGACACAGGACGCCAGATTCTGTCACAGGTGTTACAAACATAGGAACAAGAGGATCCCTAGCAGTTTAATGGCTGGTGCATGTGGTGTGTACGTCTCTTTGCATCAATATTTAACTTTTGGGTTTGTTTATCATGACATTTTTGCCATTCAGATTCTGCTTTTCTTCAGTTTGGATTCAAAGCGGGAGCCTGACTGCTTCCCTCCAATAATAGAAGAATATCTAAAAATTGGGACACCTGAATTTCTTCACACTTGTTCTTCTGGGGACTTGTGGATGCAGGCTGTACTTGTCACCGACAAGCTCCTGAGAAGATAAGTGGCTGGACTGAAGATGCACAATAAATCAAACAAATGCAACAATGAAAAAATGCTCCAGAGACATTTCCCTTCTCCATCAGCATCTGTCTTCTGGCATCATGAGCTCCTGTGGCTGAGAGCATGCATTGGTGCCAACAACAACCGGAATCTGTTGGCACTGGAGCATATTCTTACAATTTCTCTTTCTTCTTCAGATGAAGTACGGGCTGGCACCTTCCGGGAACTTTTTCATCCAGAACAGCTGATCACTGGAAAGGAAGATGCAGCCAATAACTATGCCCGTGGCCACTACACCATTGGCAAGGAAAGCATTGATATGGTGCTGGATCGTGTCCGTAAGCTGGTAAGTCCCAGTTGTTTTGAAACACCAGTTTGGACTCTGCAGAGGAAAGAAGGGCAGAACTAACAGCTTGTTAATTGCAAATGATACCAGTGGTTCAGAAGAGAGATTGCAAGTCATAGAGACAGTATCTTGGACATGGTATAGAAGAGAGAAGCCCAGTAGTTCACTTCCCAGCTGCATGCCTCCAGGCATTTTCATAAAGTGGTTATGAATATGTAATTTTTAATTATTGGCACAGCCCTACAGCACCAATACTGATACTGAAGGGTGGATTATGCAGTTGTACATTGCTAGTTCCAGATAGAATAACAGCAGTGTGAAGTTCAGAGAGAGGGAGGCCTGGACAGATCCCTATGTCACAAGTTGAGACAATGAGGAAAGCAAAGGTTGGAATTATCACCAGCCCCTTCCCAGGAAAACCTGGTATGAAATCTATGCTGTATACTGCCTATGACTGCTCACTCCTTCAGCTCAGGATAAGCTCACACAGCAAAGTCTTTTCCACCTTTTTCAGCCGCTGCTGTTTCACTTTCTCTTTTGCTTTCTAGACTGATGCCTGTTCTGGGCTTCAAGGATTCCTGATCTTCCACAGCTTTGGTGGCGGTACCGGCTCTGGATTTACCTCCTTGCTGATGGAACGCCTCTCTGTGGATTATGGAAAGAAGTCCAAACTGGAGTTTGCCATCTACCCAGCCCCTCAGGTCTCCACTGCTGTGGTGGAACCCTACAATTCCATCCTGACCACGCACACCACACTGGAGCATTCGGACTGTGCCTTCATGGTGGATAACGAGGCCATCTACGACATCTGCCGCCGGAACCTGGACATCGAGCGCCCCACCTACACCAACCTGAACCGCCTGATCAGCCAGATCGTGTCCTCCATCACCGCCTCGCTGCGCTTCGACGGCGCCCTCAACGTGGACCTGACGGAGTTCCAGACCAACCTGGTGCCCTACCCGCGCATCCACTTCCCCTTGGTGACCTACGCCCCCATCATCTCCTCCGACAGAGCGCACCACGAGCAGCTCTCGGTGGCCGGAGATCACCAACGCCTGCTTCGAGCCCAACAACCAGATGGTGAAGTGTGACCCGAGGCACGGCAAGTACATGGCGTGCTGCCTGCTGTACCGTGGGGACGTCGTCCCCAAGGACGTCAACGTAGCCATTGCTGCCATCAAGACCAAGAGAACCATCCAGTTTGTCGACTGGTGTCCAACAGGCTTCAAGGTGAGTAGGGCTGCCACAAGCTTCTCTTTCGTGTTTAAAGGGGAGGTTCAGTCTAGTAGAAAACTTGTATTTCTGAAGTTTTCTACTAGAAAACTTGTATTTAAAGTTTTCTATCTTGCCTATTTCTCCTATTTCCCCCAGAACGTGGGGGAATATAGATATTACCCAATGAACATAAGAAGGATGCATTTATATAAAATGTGATGTAGTAATGCAAGTTCTGCTAAGGAGTAAATAAGTAACCCTTTGTCTCCTTAAAAAGGGAAGAAGCCCAGAGAAGTTCTCTCCTTAATGGGCTTAAAAGACCGTGGGGACATCACATCAAATTTAAGGATAGCCAATTGGATAGAAGCCAAAAGTCCCGCCTAAGCAATCCTCTAGAAAAGAAGAGAACAAAGGAAGTAAATCGCTTTTGTGAGGTGTTTCTAGCAGGGCAAGGACTTTCTACCCTGGCTCGCTTTTTTCTCTGCTAAGAGATTTGTTATTTTGTTCCTTATTAAAACTTCTATGTTTCTAACATTCTCACAGAAGTCATCCTGCTGGTTTTTAAGCCATCTAAAATAGCTGAGCTATTCTGGGTGTGTTACATCTTTGAGGGCTCATTCCACCTGGCTCGAAGAGATAGATGTAACAATGTGCCTTCTCTCCTTTGGACATCCCATTGGCACAGGCTCTTACATATTTAAATAAGTGGAAATTCGAAGTGTGTATGGGTTAAAACTGAAAGAAGTTTCAATTTCAGATCTGACCTTTGGAACAGCCAATGAGCATTGCCTCTGAGGCACAATCTAAAATTGAGGAAATACCAAAGCTGATAAAATTAATACAGGAAATGCTGATATTAGGGAATCTCTTAGTTAACCTAGAAATATTATACAGCCTCTCCCCACTGGTTACACAGCAGTGTCTGGAAATATATTTTCAACAATAACACAGACATTACCAGTGGAAAAGTATTTGTCATACAAACAGCTCCTTCAACAATGAAAACTTCCAACTGGGAACCAACTTTTAATGTAAGTTTCTACAGAGTATCTTGGTGAAACTCTATGTTCAGTATTGAGCAGCTGTTAAGAAAGCTACAAACTCGTCAGTATGCATTAAGCAGTGGAATATTATAGATATTAGAGTGTGTTTCATGCTCTTTGACATTTGTAATGGCATTTGCCATCTGGCAAATGTAACAAGCATCTGTAACTTCACTCACCTTCCTTCAGCTCTTTGACTGCCTCCTGCTCCTGCTGCTTTACAGCCTTCTCTCACATCCCTGTTTCCAGGTTGGGATCAACTACCAGCCTCCCACAGTTGTTCCTGGTGGAGACCTAGCCCAAGTTCAGCGGGCAGTCTGCATGTTGAGCAATACCACAGCCATTGCTGAGGCTTGGGCCCGCCTGGACCACAAGTTTGACCTGATGTACGCCAAGAGAGCTTTTGTGCACTGGTATGTGGGTGAGGGCATGGAGGAGGGAGAGTTTGCAGAGGCCAGAGAGGACCTGGCTGCCCTGGAAAAGGACTATGAAGAAGTGGGAACTGACTCATTTGAAGAAGAGAATGATGGGGAGTAATTTAAAAATACATTTTGCTCCTGGTGAGCACAGAATTGTCTCTGTGTCACTGCACTGCATGCGTCAACAACGAGCTCAGCTTTTCTGTACGTTAGCTCTATAAACATAAATTTAGGAGAGGATATTTTTTATTACATAAATGACAGGCAAATTATCCTGTAAGATATCATCAGCTGTAGCAATGCCCCACCACTCCCAGTAATGTAAAAACACTTGCTCTCTCTTGCACATTTAATGTGAGCCTCTCTAAGCTCTGGTGTACATGATAAACTCCCTACATTCCATGGAGGTCATCGGAGAAAACTGCAGAACCCTGCTTCCTGCTCCTGCATGAGAGCAGCAGAGCCAACAGGGACACCACAGACACCTGCCAAAGCCAGGATTCTATGGAATCCCCAGTCAGCTACGACACTCTCGGGATATTTGAAAAGTCACATCAATCAGGTGAAGTCCCAGGGGACTGGAAAAAGGGAAACCTTGTCCCCAGTGTTAAAAAAGGCAGAAAGGAGGGTCCTGGTGACTGCCAGCCTCTTGGCCTCACCTCTGTGCCTGGGAAGATCGTGGAAGAAGTCCTCCAAGAAGCTATGCTAAGGCATAAGGAGGGTAGATTTAATTGGATGCTCATGGAAAAATTAACTGGGCACTTATGCATGAAGTACCTAGGTGCTCATGCATAAACTAACTGGGAAATTATTAACACCTTTGTGCAACAAATGAGATACTCTCTAGCTTTTTGATTAGTTTCTCCTACATGCACTTGTGACCCTCCTTGCTCATTTCAGAATCTGGATTTTTTTTATGATGCTAATAGAGAATTCCTTTCAAGAAGGACCTGCCTATAAAAAGTTAAGGCAATTCTCAGAAATCCCCAAGTTGCCTTTCTTTCAAGACTGTGAACTTTCAGACCTGAAAACCGTTCTGGGACTGATTCTGCCAGATTTTCTCTCAAAAAGTAAGACAGTATCTCTCCTTTGTTCACAGCTGTGTTCATAAATTCTCAGTTAATTAATGCATGAGCATTAACTACCTCACATTTCCCACCCCTTCCCCCTTATAGTTCTCATCCTTTTTCCACCTCATGTTTTCTGCCCCTTTTTCACCTGACATTTCCCACCATTTTTCATTTCATATTTACCACCATTTTCTCTCTCTCTCTTTTTCTGCCCTTTCCCCCTCTGCTTAAATACTTCAAATGTTGGAAAAAGGGGGATTTTTTCCTCAATTAAATCTTAAATAATGAAAAAGGCAAGTTTTCCTTCAATTGATGCCCTTAAAACCACAGGTGAAGGGGGTATCCCCTCCAATTTAAAAACAGACCATAATGAAAAAGGAGGTTTTCCCCTCAATTTAAACCCCTTTTCCATCAAACCCCTCTTTTTTCTGGGGTCACT